>JASANE010005539.1:0-63154 GCA_030248225.1 Trileptium ribeirensis | reverse complement strand
ACGTATTGCTTGGCGACTGCGGTTATAGCATCATTTCTCGTGTTACGTGTCGTTTGTTGTGCATTCCCAGTTAAACTGCGACTATCTCGGGCAACCTGAGATCTCCTCGCCCGACAATCGCGAGTATGGTATGTATTCAGGGAATCAGTTTCTTGCTGTAGCGCACGGTCAGGAATGCGGTTGTTGTTGCAGTTTATAGCAGTGTAACCAAATTCGTGCACCACGTCTGGCGAACCGGGCGGATTGTTTAATGTGAAACGCTGATGTTGCCGTAATATCAGGAAAACCTGCATTGTGGTGGTCGAAAATTTTCACGGCCTTCGCGATCAAAATCTGTTTCATTCACTATAGCCAAAAGCACCCCCTCTAATATGTGATTGCTCCAACCTATGAGCAGCTTGACGCGACTGAAGATGTCATTTGACTAACAACGTCGCGAGCCTAGTTCTGGCGGAGATGACGAATAGTTCGATGCCGCTGTTTGCGGTACTCTTCCAATAATCATCGTCACGTCCCTGTAGCGATTGATAGGTTATCCCCAGGCAGCCAGCATTTAGTTTTGTCTCGATTCGTTTGGCTGCAAGGATAGCTTCTGCCATCAGAGCTTCGGTCCATTACTTTCGCTTCTTCTCTCATTTCGGGCCTCAGGCCAGCAATAAATTTGTTGCGAAGAGTCATTTGTTTCTCAGATTCTACTGTCATATAGCTAAGTGCTTACTGGAGTAATTCAGTAAGTGGCCTAGCGTAACAGTAATCCGATTCCGGTGTAGCCTTGGGTGTCGACATACGTATTTATCGCTCATACACCGTTTGAGATCTTCTGTCATCAGTGCCGAATTGAGACTAGCGACTAATGCGTTGTATTTTGTTTGATCGCCGGGGTCGCGAAATCATTGTAGACGAATTGGCATTGCCTGGTAGATAGAGTCCAAGTAGAAAGGCTTGTTTTGTTGTGGGCAGGCATTGGCCAAATATTGTACTCATAATTCGTGTATTAGCCAGCTGAAAAAGTCATCACCTTTCTTTCCGCTAAATGTAGTGATTGGAATGTTGGGGCCACGTGTGGACATAACAGAACTTATAGCAGATGTCACCGATTTTGTTTCAATTAGAGATGCATAAGTTTTTCTACAAAAATGGTTTGGTTTGATATTTCTGCAATTAATTAGCGTTCTCTTTCCAGCACCGCCAGTGATTCACAGTTTTGCGCAGGAGTGGATTGAATATGTTCCAGACGATTGAAAATTTCGGCAGAAATTGTGCTGGAATATTTACGCTTGAAAAAGAGTATCGTCTTGCTTATTTGCGGCGTCGGGTATTGCCACTAAAAGTCGAGCTTCCAAACTAGACTGTTCTTCCAATATGTGCTGTAGTTCATTGCTTCCCGATGCGAGTATACAACTGTGGTTAGCTCAAATGATAGTATAGTGTATACAGCTGCCAGCTGGAACGTCCACTTTCGTTAACGTGCGCTGTTGTCCACTTGCGTTACGAGCACTGGCGTCAGAACGTCGTCTAGGTGATTTGTGGCCGTTTTTTTTTTTATTACTAATCTTCAATAAAACAAGTTAAAGTTTATGTTATACCACAATTGCCAAAAATTTAACGACACCAAAATATGGGATTGGATAACGCTTTTGGATAAGCAGCTAGTGTGCGGCTACGTGAATCTGCCTTCTTCAGACAAGCGGATACCTGTCCTATCCAGATAAAGGGATGATGCATGTTTTATTTAAACAGATTAACTGCACGTAGTTCCCCGGTTCTGGTTTATTGAAGCAAGTTCTTTTCGAATAGTGAGCTGATTGCTTTATTCAAACAAACATGAAATTATAGAAACCACTTGGAAGAAGCAGATGGTTCATCGTGCAAATCTAACTTTGACTTGAAGCACTTTATTCACCCGAACAGCGATTATATAGAAGCCAAGAAAACCTAAACGATGCTATTTACAAAAACATTCCAAATATCACAATTGCGGAAACCAACAGGATTTACACAAAATGTCATGACTTAAATTTCATGAAATTATTTAAAAAACAATTTTAATGTTTTAAAATCCAAATCCCCAAAAACAACAAAATTTCAGCACGCGTTGTTACCTCGCTTCGTTACATACCTACAAATATAATGCTTGCCAAAACTTTAATTTACTTTAACACGGATTGAATTTGTGGCTTGTGCGTGTTCCATCGGTATAAACTTTGTTTGTTTTTCTGATAGGAGTTACTCTAATTTAATTTATTTTCTGTCCGCGACTATGGTTATAGTTAGTTGAGTTACAGTCGAACGTTGTCACAACATGCAATATACATTATCTATGTTCAATTTGTATATTTTAATAGATAAATATTGAATTTCATTCAATGACCCTTCGGTATGAACTAAATTGTATCATTTTTAGAGCGGCAATAGATTTATTAAAACAATACGCTCAAAATCAAGCTAAATATTTGTGATTCAACAAGGCGTTGAACTATATTAGTGGGAACCGCAAATACTTTTTCCACATTCTGCGCCCAACAAAGCTCTAAGTGGAAGCTGAAGCTTTTGCCTGATACTGCATTTGTGCACGGCTATAGCGTTGATTAAATAGTGCTAAACCAGAATCATGAGCCATCTTGGTATGTGACAGTATTAGCTTATTATCAGCTGTTGAATTTTCGAATTCAGCTATTTTTCCATTTTCTCCCCCACTCTGCCGCTAATTTCGTTACAAAAATGTAGAAAATAGACTCGGATAAATCATTTTGTTTAGCCTAAGCTTTTGCCTGAATACTGCATTTGTGCACTGCTATAGCGTGGATTAAAATAGCGCGAAACCAGAATCAAAAGCCATTCTCTGTGTGTGACAGTAGTAGCTTATTATTGCTGGCCGAATTTCCGAATTGATTTATTTTTCCATTTTGCCCACTCTGCCGCTAATTTTGTTACAAATATGTAGAAAATAGACTAGGATATATCATTTTGTCATTTCGTGTATGCAGGGTCTGCGATATTCTGTATGTATAACTCTGCTCAATTGCTTCAAATCAATAATCTAGAGCCACTACAAGATGAGCACGTAAAGGATGGCAAAAATTAAAAGCTGTTTCTCATTTTACCACTTTGTTAAATTCCGTCGGTTTTGACTGTTCCCGATTCTAAAACGAGTCAATTTAGATGGAACTTCACAGGGAGATTCCATTTCTTCAAATCGTTTGACCCGACGAGTTTGTCCTTAAAAACTTTGGCGCCAAAAAGATAGTTTTAGAGCGGACTGATTGTAAAGTTGTGGAATTGGGTTATTTAACGTTTCAGTCGCAAAATAGATTAAATATGAATTGGACCGGTCCTATATTATAGCTTTGTCAGGGAAATGTTAATTATAGTATATTTTGCAAATCGAACCTAGTAAGTTAATTCGAGAATTTGTTCAGGATCAGCCGATTTTAAACGACAATTTCAATCAGGAAATCGATATAAATCGACTCGTTTCAACTGGAGTAAATGTTAAAGGCGATCAGATTTGTTTTCCCAAACCAAGTTTCTATTTTAACCATCTTTGTGAGCAAATTATGCTGTAGTTTCTATAGAAATGATTATCTCAGAAAGATACAAATTTTGCTCTTCCTGTCAAGTCAGTCGTATTTGAGCGATTATTCCCCTAATATTTCAGAATACTTTGAAGGTATAATTTTCTAAACTGACTTAGTGAACTTTTTGCTCCCAGAATATGACCGTTCGGCGTATATAGCCTTAATTAACATGTAAACGCCTGTGTTTCATTGTTTTTACAGCATAGAATAACCACTTAATTATAATCTCTTATCAAGGGCGTAGCTAAGAATTTTGAAAGGGGGGGGGGGGCTCGCGGCCCACAGTGTGTACCTAAAAGGGTGTCCGGGGGTCGCGCTCAGAAAGGAGGGGTCGCGCTCAAAAATGTGAAAGCGGTTTCCAGAATGGTATTTTAATTACGCCATAAACAAGTAGAAATCCAACTGTTGCCAAAATAGCGAATTTTAATACAAACATGTAAAGTTTGGTCAAAAATACGGTTGAAAGTAATCGTTTTCTAGTGCGAGAGAAGCTAGTTTTAGTAGAATTTTCGACATGATATTCAACCGGAATCACTCAAAAAAATTTTGTTTGGGCTTGAACCAAAAGGGGGGAGTGTCGGGACCCCCGCCAAACCCCCCTGGCTACGCAATTGTCTCTGATCATAATTCTTCAATTTATAACCCAAAAAATGCGCCAAACAATAAAAGTAGAATCTCCTCCAACTGACTTAGTGAACTTCTCGGTCACGGAATATGACCGTTGAGGTTTTATATAGCGTTAATTAACATGTTAAACACCTGTGTTTCATTGTTTTAGCATAGAATCATCACTAATTATAATCTCAGATCATAGTTCTTCAATTTTAGAAACAAAAATAGAAAATTTTACCATTTTCCTAATTAGCCGTACCAACAACTGATGAGCGATTGAAGAAGAGGGGTATGAGGTTTTTATATCGCACTACGTTATATATATATACGTACTGAGATCACCCGGTTCAATTTTCGCGTCGCTTGCGCTACTTTTAGAAGGGGGCACACATTCCCACCTGCTCTCTCGTTCATACGTTTATGCCGTTCCTCTGACTGTTGTTCCAAAATGACGTCTCCAGCGTTATTCCACAACACATATAACCTACTGTCGTATAATGTTTGGAGAACTGTCGTCAAGGCCGTCGGACTCTCGTTAAACGGCGAGCTGTTTTAGTCAAGTCGTGCTTACGACCTATGATTATACCGGCCGGAAACACCACGCGAGAATTTTAGGTCATCGGATGGTCGCCATTTTAGGCTGTCGATTTGGTTTTGCAAGATGGACTGATCACTGCGCTATTTTATAAATACCTTCCGTTGCAGCCTGGCTGCTGCATTGATTATGAATATGTTGAACGCCCTTTTGATGACGTAGTTTATTCACTACACTGATGAAACGAAATTTAATTACTTAAAGTTGGTATAGACATATTTCAAGAGAATAACGCACTTTCTATAATATGATTAGTTTTATAAAGCGAGCAGTTTTCAAATTCTTCACGTATAATAAAGATCGTTTCTTTTACTGTTAAAGCTACTGCCCTATTTTACAGATCGACATTTCGGCGTGGCCTGGAAAACAATTGTAAAACCCCTGATATTCTACTATATATATTTCAGTATATATATTTTATTAAATGAAAATTACATGATAAAATTTTTTCTAGAATCAAATTAATGTAACACTCATCCATACTTTTGTAGAGCTGCATTCACCAATGAGAATATTCGTTTTGACTTTAACCTCTAACAACGATTGCAGGATAGGGTAACCTTTGCTGCGTACACGATACCAGCCAAAGATATCTTTATCGAGTTGAGATAATTAGATCCGTCGAAGAAAACTGGGGACTGTGATTCCGGCATCACTGGAATTCAAGATATCGATTAAATTTCGACAGAGTTACTTCACATATTCTGGTTTAATCATTTCCCAATTTTTCTGTCAAAAATCTTGAAATAAAGAAAATCAGCACAGCAAGATGTGCTCGGTCTTCCTAGAAACAGTGCATGCAAGAAGTTGACATTTTGGTATCCTGCTGCCGTTAACTAAAAAGTAAAATTATATATAGGTATTATTTTAGTTTTTTTCAGTTGGGTTGCTAGGAGAGCTTTTGTCGTGCTTAATTCCTTTTTTGTTTTTCATCAAAATCTCTAACATATAACTGTGAGCAACTTTTGCAAAGTTATTAGAAAAATGTGAGAAATCTCTAACAGAAAATTATAGATTGAAAAATCCCGTTATAGAGTAAAATGTATTTCATTTTTTCACAACACATTTTTTCCTGATCCGTGGCTGTTAAGGAAACTTTTTGTCTCTTGCAGCCAGCTATAAAATGAGTCTCTAACAGCTATCCATTAAGAGTTTCAAATATCTTACTGTTGGTTGTCCGGAGTTTTTTGTATGGTAACAGTCTGGGAGAGGCAAAACATTCTAACAGCAACTACAGACAAAATTGTGTTGCCCCTAGTCGCTAAAGATTTTAGACTCTTATAGTTGTTTATAGATTCATAATTATACATGGCGGCCGTCGGTCAAGCCAGTGGGGGGAGGTGAGAGGCCCCCCACGGGGTGGTAGCGGCCATCCGGGGGGCGGGGGGTAACTCCCCCTGGCCGGCAGAATCTCCTAGGTGGGGTTGGTCGTGAGGACCTTTTTTTTTTGTTTTTTTGGTCCTAGCAGCCATATTTCATTAGTTTAAGTTCTCCGCTATGGTACAGCCTCAAAACTGGTCGAGGCGGGGGATTTTGGGGTCCGCAGCCCCCCTCCTTCGTGGTTAATCCACTGTGGACCACATTCAATGTCTAAATATATCATTACTGTTAGTATATAAATAAGTATAATTGGATTAACTTTTACTTCAGGCGATGACGTTGTGAACGAAAAAAAGCTTCCATCAATATTTGGCCGTACATGCACCTTTAGCGACAAGAAGGCGCGATAGGCGGAAGGTTTTACGCTAAGGTTGCACTTCGACACTCGTCAAGGTGCTGCCAAGCCCCCTTCGGTGGGGGTGCCGCGCACCCCAACCCCCGGCACAAGGGTGACCAAAGTGCCTTTTCGGCCTCAGGAGTCCGGACCTCATGGGGTTACCCCTTGCTGTCCCCGTGCCGCCATGTGTCATAATCTACTAAAGGTGGTCGCTTGCAGTTGCTTCACATAAATATTGATACACACAATTTGATGTTAAAAGCCATTCATAAATAGACGAAACCGAACTTGACTGAGCAATAGTGTCAACATCCAGGTAGGACAAGAATGAATTGCTGAATCGAATTGGTAAAAAAAAAGCAAAATGCTTGGACTTGAACGAAATCCGCCTTCAAAAGGTAAGCGTGTTTCCACCCACGTGTAACAGTTACTTTGCTTCGATACTGTTACTTGGACCAATTTGTTGCAAGTGGGCGAATGTTCATATTAAACATTTACACGAGATAAAGTTACACAGGAAATTTAGACTGTGTTCCGATTTTTAGTAATAACGTATCCAACATGTCTTGCTAACTAAATATGTGTGTATCAAGTAGTTCGTCCAGTTAAGCTTCTGGGTAAGTGTTGTTAGGAGATTATCCAAAGTTATCAAGCACTACGACCAGTTACATTAGTTTTGTCATTGACAAGTTAGAATGCATTAGACTTTTATTATCACAGTGTGGCCGTTTGGAAGAATGATGTACCAACCCTTGTACTAGATTACAGTGGTCTTCGGCCTACATGAAGGCCCAAGTTTAAGATATATATTAGTATTGGGCTTTGTGGTTTGTTTTGACTTACGATTGTACCCTGCAATCTGAACCTTTGCTGAAGATAAATTGGGAACTTTTACATTTCATACTACGTAACTACTATATGCTATATATGATATATGAATGTTTTTTTCCAAGAATCCGTACATCAAGTACGAATTGAAATTCGAGAAGTACTTGTTCGTGAAATATATATTTATATAAATCGCACTATTGTTATTTTTGAACACGACAGAGAGTACATCCAGTTGGCGATTATATGGAGCTTTAGGATGAACGAAAACGAATATGACGCAAAACAGCAGGCAAACACCAAAAATGAACAGTGGTATCGGTGATTGTTAATGGAGAGACATCATCAGTGCCATTTATAGGATTATATCCCAACGTGAACACGGCTGTAAGCCGTGATACTGCGCATATCAAATATTTGTCGCATGCCTATAATGTAAAAAGATTCAGCTTTTGAATATAAACGGGACTCCAATTGAATATTTAGCAATTGCTGCAAAAATTGTCACAGTCATTTTAACAGTAGCCGAGAGCGAATATAACAATTGAGCAGTATTTTGCATATCTCCTGTCAGGGTTAGAGAGTAGACACTTCATAGGAGTGGTGGGTAACACCCACTATAAGCATATATGCATATAACCATCCATTATATATTTTAGTTTCTTGAAAACGGTTGTAACAGAGACGGGACTTTGCACACTTTTCGCAAGCTTTATTTAGTTGGGCTCAGTTGTTAAATTTCTACACGAATTCTTCTGAATTATTTTTTTTGCATTTAGTATTTCCTTTAATATATATAATTTCCACTGAGAATTTTTTTGAAAGATGTTATGTACGCTAAAATTAAATTTAAAAATATTAAATTTACAAGAATTCTTTTAAAATATTTTATTTGCATTTACAGTATTTCCTTTAATATTATTAAATTTCCACTGAAATTTTTGTGAAAATATGAATCTCCACTTTAAAATTAAATTTAAAAATATAAACCCGAAGGAAGTTTCGTTAGCACTTTCTCAAAAGTACTACGTTTCCCCTACAACTTGTTCAAAATTATTTAAATGATCTCACTGAAACTTGCTTTTAAAACATTACTAAAATACTAAATTTGCACCAAAATTGTTTCAAAACACACAAAAACATATTATAATGCAATTTTTCTTTAAATAATTATAAACTACATACGGATTTTTTTAATGTTAAATTTTTAAATTTTGTTTAAAATATTTAATTTCCATTAAAATTTATTCAAAAATACAAAGTTTTCATTAAAATTATTCTGAAAATGCTTTATTTCGGTCTGTCCCTTTGGCATTTTGGGTCGCTTTTATAAAACAGTTATGCAGTTTTGCCGGTTGTAGTTTTGGATTTCATTTTGCAATCGCGGTAAAGTCGATTTTAGGTACTTTTGTTTGAAAATTTTATAGTTCGATATTTCACAGCTTTACAATTTTGTGTTTCGTGCTATTATTTTTGCCGTATAACCAATAACTGTAGCCAATATTGTCATAGGATTCAGCAATGCTAATTGTTCGACACGTGCATAACACCATTTCTTTAAAACGATTGCAAAAATGAATCCTTAATCATGTAGTGCATCGACTGCTAATTGAGTTCCTGCTTCCAATCATCCATTGCTCAATGCATAATGAACGCTTGTTTGCTCAGTTGTGATAACTTCGTTGTTGACATCACGAAGCTGTTTTTTCCAACTCTCAACTAAACGGTCCCGGTTACGGTCGTCTCATGACCAGAGTCTGCGACATACGGATTATACATTGATTCATGTCTGGAATGGTTTAATTTTTCATATAAATTTGTTTATTAACAATTTTTGCGTAGTCAGGAGAAAAGTCCGCACACTACAAGCTAATAGCAATCATGATGGGTGGACTCGTTGACGAAATGTTATACCGCTGTTTGCATCTGGTGCTCTATCATATTGGCGTAGAAAGCCCATGCATCGCAATGATGCCCGCAAATAAATGGTGACTGAGACGAACATATAATTGACCCGCACGTTGCAAGGGTCGTATTATGAACTGCTAATGAACGTGGACACGGGGCAGAAAAGGAGAAAACATTGTAATTAATCCTATTCTTATCTAATCATTGTTACCATGAAGCTTGTAAACATACAGATGTATAAATTTTTCATAGAACCTAATAGCACTTTCGCCTTTAAGTTCAACCGCTACATCAGTAACAGTGTCTTCTCAAAATTAATCGCTAGCGATGCGTTCGTTACATTTGATAATGGTAATTTAATTTTCTCAATCATTTGTTAGTTTGTACAATTCGGACGTTTAATTTTCCTCCAGCGGCAGTCAATATTGAATTTTACGTTAAGTTTTAGAGTAGCGCCTTTTGGCAGAGATTATAAGAAACTGGAACTCACAGCCGTAGCGTTGTCGGTAGTTCTGGTTTTGAAGAATTGTTTCAATAAAGGATTTAATAAATAGTACCATTATTATGTTATTGCTATGATAGATACATGGAGATGACCACAGCTCAGTGGTGGAAGTCTGCATTGTGTCCACCTAGCGCTCAAAATGTTTAAATTTTCAAAAAATTCATAATGTTAGCCAATTTTGTTCCACGTTTTCCAGTTTTGCTAATGTATGACTCCACTTTAGGTGCGTATACCATGGTTGTTATTTTATAAATATTACGAACTACATCGTTCGCGTTCACATTTCTGCCTTCGGCATGAGTATTTTAGTAAAAGCAAACAAGGGCCCCGCGAAGTATGAACGGCGTTTTGTACGGTTGTCCCCGTTCACCAAATGACATGCTGAATTGGATAGCTATGCTCGCCGCCTATGTGTGTATTGCAGTATACGAAAAAACGTAATTGGTAATCGCACCGTGACAGTAATTTCCACGTGTACGCGGTCAGAAAAATGTGATTTTAAATTGCAAAACCTACGACCGCGATCAGCACCTACACGATGCTGTATCACGAATCTTTATTCCCGTAAGTAAGGAAAAATCGATGTTCACGTACACTAATCGTGTTTACGATCCTGAACTGACTCAACAAAAGAACAACCAAGTGTACGCGCCTAAAGTGGACTCACTCATATTATATGCCTAACTTGCGCTAATTTGTGCCTATTTTATTTGCTTTTTTGCCAATTCTCGTGAAATTTTGCGGCGCTGAGGGGTGCAAGGTTGCACCGCCTGGCAAGGATTGGGGGAGTCCCACTGCGAGGGTAACTTGGTACTCTGTTATGCTCATGTATGGTGTAAAGAACCCCATGTAGAATATTTGTGTGCCAGTCTACACAATACCATCCAGTGATATACAAAACAGAGCTATAGTGCCTAAATCTACCTATTGTTTTTACTTGCAAACCACACCATACACAAACACATCACATCGCTACATCAGGTGTGTAAATAATCACATGGCGTAACTAAGACCGTATAACTGTTTGAAAAATTTTATGGTACATAGTCTATGCCGCATTATTACCGACACTGCACTGCCTATATATCTTAAAATACCATCATACTGTGGTGTTAAGATACCATAAATGGATGGTGGTATAGACACCTATGTTGGACAAGTCCACATGGGTATACATGCTCTCAGGGATAGGAAGGGTTACCCCTCTAGGCGACTGGCCGCTGTTTTGCGAGAAGGATTTACCTCCTCGCACCCTGTTATAGCTGCTCTAACTTGCTCTGGCAGCGCTGCAGGCATCCATAGGCGCCAAAGTCTCCGCATTCCTTCCCGCCACCCGGGTAACCACACCTCAGGGTGTCCAAAGTACGAGCCCACCCCCTTCCTCCCGACACCCCCCCAGCAACCCCGCTCCTCCACCCACTCCTGGGACTTTGAACAAGTGTTCCCATATATGGAGGGTCGTAAACGTCGTCTTAGCAAGATACTTGGCTTTGCATATACATTAAGTAGAAACAAGTCCACTAAGTAGTATTGGCCCAAAAAAACAGTAGCGAAGATTCCTATGTTGTGAAGAGATGTCTTTCTTGCTAAACTAAGACAGTTAAATTTGCGGCAAGCAAAGTTCATTTAGCAAAACAGAATTTCTTATGACAGAATTTCAATCCATTACTTTTACAATACAACACAAATTTATTCAGTTTCTATGGTATATACGAGACTGCATTTATTGCAGTGTTCTGCTTGTGAAACGCGTTCATACGACTCGACAAATGAGGATTCATTAAGCGTCGTTCGCACAACATGCTTACTAGCGTTAGCAGAACATTGCCACTAATGTTTATAATATGGTCGAAAATTCACTTAAGGAAATGAATATCGTAAAGGCAGAAAGGGGAAACCTCGCTTCTTACATCTGCCTGTATATCTGTAGTAATTTAAAAGATGTTATAACCTGATTGAGTAGTATATACTGAAAAAAATCCCTACATTTTGAGTTTACTGGACAGATGATATTATATATTTATAAATCCGTATTTACTAGGACAAAAATAAAAAACCTTATGTGGGATAGTACTACCATTTATCAACTATAATTTGCAATCGTATTTTAAATTATTTGCAAAATCTACTTTACCTAGTAGTGTTTTAAACACTTTTGAACATAAAACCGAAACTAAAAGTATTCCGTGTATTGTTGACGGTAAGGCATTCCATTATTTTACTACGCGCATTGGAAATATATGGTGTAGTTCGTTGGTTCTGAACGCAGGTTTATTCTGAAATTGTGGCTACGGGATCGCGTTTCGGTAATAGGGGATAGTTTTAAAATTAAATCGTATTCATTGTTGATAAATTTGAAATTTGCGATAAGGTCGAAATGTAGTCTTTTTAATAGTTCAAGTGGTTCCAGATCAAGAAATATTAGTCTTTCATTGTACTGCGATGCAGTCAGCGCGCAACGATCATATAGACGCCTTGTGTAGTAGCGTTGGACGCGCTCTATTATATTAGTATCCTCTGAATACACAGGTGACTAAACGGGGGACGCGTATTCCAATATTGGCCGGTCATATGTAATATATTCACGACGAAGTACTTCAATATAAGAAGTTAAGAAACGGCTCAAAAGTATATTAGATATTCGGTATGCTTTGCTCACTATATTCTCTGCAATGATGTTGAGTTTTTAAGTCTTTAGTGATGGATACTCCGAGATCGCGACAGATTTCGTTGTGTGGTAATAGTGTTTCCTGATTAGGCATATGAGAAATGTGGTTTTTTACGCCCTATGTGCAAAATTTGATATTTTGAAACCGATATAGTAAGTTGCCATTTTTCAGACCGCTCCGAAATTCGGTTTAGTGCATTTTGCATATTGGTTTTAGCAATTTGGCTATATTCTTCTGGAATCGTTATGTATAATGTAACATCATCGGCAAACAACTTTATGTTAACGTTAGAGTATATTTTAACATAATTAAATCATTAATATATAATGTGAATAATGTTGGTCCAAGGACGGATTTATATTTGGAATAGCTGTTGTTTATTTTAATCCAAAACTTCCTGCTTGATAAAAAGCTGTTTAACCAAGTTAGACATTTACCAGATATTCCAAGACACGAGAGTTTATACACGAGTTTCGTGTGCAAAACAGTGTCGAACGCCTTCGCAAAATTGACATAAGTTAGGTCTACTGATAGATTTTTGTCTATATCATTTGCACAGTCTCAGAACACTCTCTATTAATTGAGTGCTAGTGGACCGT
This sequence comes from Trileptium ribeirensis, assembly GCA_030248225.1. Classification (NCBI taxonomy): domain Eukaryota; kingdom Metazoa; phylum Nematoda; class Enoplea; order Enoplida; family Thoracostomopsidae; genus Trileptium; species Trileptium ribeirensis. The sequence continues at coordinate 50,143 of JASANE010005539.1, read as the reverse complement.
TTAGCGATACGATAAATGCATGTTGATTTTGAGATAAAATATTTCCATGTTTTGACGTGATTTAGCAAGCACCTATTAATGATTCGTTCCATGATTTTGCCGCAGTTTGATATCAACGACACCGAATGGTAATGTAATGGGTCCGTGGGTTCTCATTTTTCATATATTCCGATCGCATCGGCGCATCCCACATATCGGGTACGCAACCAGTGACAAAGGGCTGCTCGAAAATGTGCGCGAGTGGAATACTGATGGCGTCCTTGACTTTGCGCAGAAAGAACTGTGTGAAGGTATCTGGTGCATGGCTATGTTTAGGCCTTAACTCTTTTATGCATAATTGAACATTGTAAGGTGTAAACTGCACCCGCGTCAACTGATGAGTGATGTTATTTGTAAACGTTGGAAAAGTGTTGTATGAGATTGAATAGATGCCTTGAAAGGCGTTAGCTAGGATTTCCGATCCAGTTGCATCGTCCTTAGCAATTTCTCCACTTGGCAATTTCAGTGCACTTATGCCAGTTGCTGTTGAGCTACGTGTTTTTACTTAACTGCACAGAGCTTACAGGGCTGTACAGAGCTGTACTTAGCTGTGCAGTGTTTGCAGAATCTAAGACATGTTTTTCTTCCCTTACTCTTAGTTTCCTAATGGCTGGGCTGTAATTCTTGGCAGCTCTTCTGTACTCTGACATGTCTCCTGATTGTTTACCTAATTTCTACAGCACTAATTTACTACGGCGGAGTTTTTTGATATAATCCGCGGGGAGTTTTGTTCTTCCAGTACGGTATGACTGGTTTGGGTGCATATAGATCACATGCGTATAACATTATATTATAAAACCATTTACCATTTACATTAATGACAGAGTGTAATAATGAATCCGAATCAACGGAAATAAGAAAGTCGTTGAGACTTTTATTAGCATTTTTAAAGTCGAAAGTTGTCATTGAGCGGAATTTGATAGGACTTCGGCGGCGGCTATCAAGAAATCAATAGAGAAAACATCAGAATTTACGACGCGTGCGACATGCCGCCAGGAGTTCGTAAGAAGTAGATCAAGTGTCTTTGTTCCGCGCGTAGGAAAATGTAATAGCTGGGTGAGACTGTATTCGAGAACCATATTATAAAATAATCCGTATTCAGGTACTATAGGTACTATGTTTCTACACCAATCGATGTCTGGGAGATTTGACTTTTGTCTGTTTTCACTGACAAGTACGAATAGATATATTGTAATAATATTGTACTTATTTGTTGCTGCCTTTACACTGCTTTAAGGGTAACTTTATGATTTATCATACTAATTCTAGATGAAATAATGGTGTTTTAATTCGTTTATTTAATTTATAATTATATCTATTTATAAATTAAATGTATTATTGATACATATCACCTTTGTCTTTAGTAGTTCATTGTCATTCTCATATGTCTTTCACTATATTTTAAGGTTTCTGGCGTCACAACTACTAAGCCAAAAACAGTAAATGTTTCTCATGCGGCCTGAGAAACTAGCACAGCGGTACCCGTGCGCGGTTTTGGTATTTATATCGCTATGTTGATTGACGAACATTCACATTTTACCTGACATCAATTTGATTCATCAGCTGGTCTTCACATCAGTTGCCTCATGAGCTGACTGCAACCGTGAGCTGACTGCAAACATCTTACCACATCCTACAGCGGTACAGCTTTACCAGATCTCTTATTTTGCACTTTTTGTTCGTTTAGATCGTCATTAAAATAAACGTAATAGAGTTAAATGTCCCTCCGGTTTTGCTAACTTATCGCCACAATGAGCAGACAACAGTACAGATCTTACTTTTGACCTACGAACAGTCAGCAATATTTAGTGGCTCACACTGGTCAATGTTTCTAATGCGACAATTACTAGCATTGCGACAATAACTTTTTCCGCAATGAAGCTTCGTGCACTCCAATTGGGTGAGAAACACGAGTCCGTGTTCTTTTTAAAACGATATAACGACCCGCACCTTGTCTTGAGTTGAGCCAACCAATGTATCGATCTATGTCGAAAAATATTTGCTCTGACTGCACTATATGTGCAAGATATTGCGCAGATAATGCGTGGTTAAGGTCACAACTATAAAGAAATATATTCTCTGCATTCCACACCTAAAGCTAATTTTCGGCGTGCATAACTTTACAAACGCCACAATCCTTTCATGTACACTTTTTGGCATACTGCAATATGTTCCGTGTTTATTTGGCAAACTTTTTACGCACTGTTTTTGTAAAACTAAAAAATTATTTTGTAGTTGTACATTGTGAAACATGATTTTTTGATAGATGATTCATTAAAACCGCATAAAAACCGCAATCCTGTCATTATTGTGAATTCGTGTGTTATTATTGATTTGTAAAGATAAATGAATGTAATATGGTAATTATCTAATTATTATTAATAATTAGATAATCAGTTGGCCGATTCCTAACTATCGTGAAAATTGAACTTCCACGATAGATGTAAAAATAAACTAAAAAGCAAATGCAAAATAAATTTTACGATCTTAACCCCTAGCTATGTAATAACTTTGCCAACCCATTAACCTTTGCAACATAATAGTTCATAAAAAATATAAATTCGTTTGTACTGCGTTTCGGCGTCCACATGCGTTTGTACAGCTAGGTCATAGCCAAAAGTTATAGAAATCTGAACTAAGGGACTATTTCTTAGCGACAAAATAATACAATGGGCTGTCTTTCATTTGTATAAATCTGTGCTTTTAGTATTAAAATTGCGTAGTTTCCTATAACTTAGTGGACTAAAGGCACAATGGTAGTGATTAGTCATAAAATTGAAAATTGTGAAAACAGGTAGAATTGTGAATATTTTTGTATAATAATACATTTATATGACTGGAATAATGAAGCTAATCGTTTTCTAAATAAATCAATGTATATGGCCATTATAGAGACTTTTGCTACTTTCACCAAGTGTGTGGGCTTGTTGTAGTAGCAAAGTTCATGATGAAAAGTTGCAAGAGTGTTACATTCATGCCACACTAAGTTATATACGCTGTGGGAAGACGCGTCGATTTTTGCGTCGATTTTGCCACTTTTTGGTGGAGAGGACAAGTTTCTCATTTTTGTCCTGTCCCTTCAATTTCCGGCCTTTATTCCTCTTCACTTTCGTCCTGCCTTTTCAATGTTCTCAAGCTCCCACCAACTTTTGTTCTGCCCACTTATTTTTGTTCCAAATTCTAACCAAAACAATAAATAATAGTTTTTTTATTCCAATTTGGAACAAAAGTTGAGAGGGATAGAATCATAGTTAAAGGGAGAGAACAAAAGTTGGAAAGGTACGGCAAACGTTGGGATGGGACAGGATGATAGGAGTACAGAAATGCAAACTTTCCCTACTCCTCCCCTGAAAGTGGAATAACTAGCGAAAATGGGGATGACGTCATGCCACAGCGTATATAACTTAGTATGGCGTGAGCGTTACAGTCTATTCAGGTGTTTATTATGAAGTATTGACAGTAGGTTGAGCAAAAGGAAATCTTGTATCACAATTAACGTTTTATACTCAGCTTTGTTTTATAAAAGTTAAAGTTTTGGCTATCCGTGCGAACTAACAGAATGTAATTAATAAAAACATTTCTTTGATCTTCCCATTCACAAATAATTATGCATGTGTTGTCACTGTGTTTCTGTTATTGCAAAAATAGTTCGTTCGTTTAAAAGAAGGTTTATCGTCTAAGTCACATGAGCGAACATATCTATTCGGAACATGCCTGACCATGATTGACCTCATGATTTGGTACCAGTAATAATAATCGATACAACATTCTAGAACCTTTTATGTCATGTTGGTGAATGTTTCTGGCTTTACCACTTTGCACATTTGAAAAGTGGTATCAATAGTCTATAATCAATAATTTACGGAAGATCATGACACTAGGCCAGTACACTTCATTACATATGATTATGACGTACTTTGACGATTTACCCACAATCCCCAACTCAAGGAGTATCCTCAAAGTTCGTTGGGATGCAGACTCTTAACAATATTGATTGACTGGGCGTAGCTGATATCCGCAATGAACCACACTTGAATGGTTAGCAGAAAAACAACCAGACCATCATTATGCGGTAAAGTGTAGGAGTATGACCCAGTGTTACATTTTTGACTAAATTTTTATTGTGCAATCTTGGTTGTATCAACCGCGCTTATTTTGTTATGTTTGCATTGTTAATCGGTCGCTTTGTGAGCTTCCTAAAGATATCGAGCAGCGGCGAATTAATGGTTTAATGTGTTTACGTAAGACCGTCGTAATATGGTTTTGGCGCTTGGTGCCGGCAAACGTTTTGTGAACGTTGTACAAAACTAAGTTTGGCGTGTTTGACTATAATGGTTATTAGTTCAGGTTTTTTATTTTCTTCGCATAACTGATTTATGCTATATTTGATTTCAATCGTCTTTACTACTTTTTCCGTTCCAAATTTGTGATACAGCACAATATTGTACTCTATACAACCTGTCAACTATATGCATAGACTACGACATCACAGTAATAAAACATCCATTTGACAATGGAACTATTTATTGTCATATAAAAGTAATATAAAACTGTATTAATTTTCAGAGCTTCAATCGCACAACATGTTTTGATTCAATTTAGAGTTTAACCATGAGAGCACTATTACCTAGGGCTGGCGCTAGAACTGTCTGTGCTCCTCTATAATAGAACTCAAACAGAGATAAAACAATGGCGACAAAGTTAGCTAATGTACTTTAAAATAAAATGTAATTTTTTATTACATAGCGTAAACTTTTAAAAAAGAAAGTGTATTAATATACATATTAAGAAAATACAAATATGTATTATAGTTTGTGTATTTTTGAAGTTAATATAATAGTTTAGAATATTTAATAAATATTGTCATTAGAATTATTCGAAAAGCGCCGGCCTTTAGGCTATACCCGGCTTTGATCTAACTGGACATAGCATATCTTGTTCGTTGCTGAATTAAATTAGACTGCTACATAAACAAAATTATAAATTAGAAATTGAAAACAGGTATATTAACAATACACATCGTAAGGTGTACGTAACCGCAGGTTAAATATATGTAGCGACTAACATAAAGTATATGTCTACCCGAATGTCCCCACATAAAATAAAAAGGTATTCAAAATATTTGAAATAGTGACTTGTTGTTTAGAAACATTACAGCCAAAATGGCGAAGCACAAGCTCTTGAATGCCCGAAGTGATGGCAGTTCCGACAAACACTTTAGTTCACCTTCCCGGGAACTGTGGACATACGTGGCATAGGTCCTGGGGGATGGGGCTCGAATCTATCGCCGGTGCGATGCGCTGACCTCTTCGAACAGGTATCCCGACCCCCTCGGCGGCGAAGCTACTCCCAAACTGTAACAGGCGCTGAAGGCGTTACGACTCGCCCCCATGCGGTATGTCCATAACCACAGGCCCCCGCGGAGGACCTTTTCGAGAAACTTTGGCGGCATTGGCGCCCCGAAGGCACGCTCCTCACCAAGGACAGCAATGCGAATGCTCCTGGGTCCTCGGAAACAGGAGAGATGTATGACCTTAGGGTGGTTTTGCAGATGAATAATGGGAGTTAACCAGAAATGTCTCAACTGGCTCAACTGCCACTTAATATGATAGGGACGACCACGTAAAGGCATCTGACTCACATAAAAATTAATTTATTTTTATCATGTGGGCCCGCAATGCTCATCCCCCTACGCCTTGGCAGCAGCTCCGGGGTACCATTAAGCAGTATGGACTTAAGACTTTGCTCTAGAAGGCTATGCGACATAAGAATCTGAAAACTGGTCTCATTATGAGAAATGCCGATAACCGCTGCACCATGCAGCAAGCAATTTTGGCGTTTTAAACCTTGTTTTTATTACCACTCATCCAAATAATAATGACGACAGTGCTGATGATTTGATTAAATTGGACCACTGTTTACATGTTTCCGCTGGGTTCGCCTAAACGCAAGAGCATTTGTTTTTTGTCTTGCGGTGGTGGAAAAGGATTTTTTGTTATCGAGGACGTTTCAAATTAATTTGTTCGCTTAACGAGTGAGTTTGAGTGTTCAATTTTATTATCAACTGTTCTGACAACGATTAAAATAATTATTTCGTTTTAATTCTCATTTTATTTTAGTGATATCTCGGTTGCAGATGAAATTACTAGCTCAGCTATATACGGTAGCTTTTTACTAGTTATTATTTTATAACATGTCACCATCTTTACGATAATTTGGATTTGAGTTTATTTATAGCTTTATTTAGCTCTAATTAGACTGAAATACTAGAAGTTAGAAAAAATGGAAGCAATATAATGTTATTTTAGAATTTATTGTTTAACCGAACATTCCATTAAAAAGCTTTACAAACATTAAGGTCGAAAATAAAGACTAGATAGCATGTATTCCTTAAATTGATGTTTGAGTGTCAATGACATTACTTTGTTTCAGAAGGTGTATAAATGATTCATTTTTTAAAAGTTACTATGATATTCCGGCTGGAAAACCTGTGTTTAGTCAAATCCTGGCTCCTGTCTTTAGATTATTTACTTGAAACCTGTTTATGTGTTTCATACGCATTAAATTTAGTAATTGACATTTTGTTAAACCATTAGCTGTATCGGAATTTTCAGTTGTGGCCTTGTAACAGCTTTGAAGGAACGCTTGTAATGTTTTTTGACGGTACCGCAAATGATAGAAGTGCATAACAGGGTAGAAGAATGCTAGTCTGGAGAATTAAAGCTTCGAGTACTGGATTATCCATGGTAACATTTCTAGCGTATTTTTCACGTTTACTTTATGTTTTATCTATAAATATAATTTATATAAAATTAAAAATTCTTTCAAATATAATCTCATAAATTAATTTAATATACTAATAAATATTACAATAAAATCTAAAAATAAACTTCAAAATTACAAGAAGAAACCCATCAACTGCAAACAAACACTACTAAACAAAAAAAACCTCTAAAAATTAAACAAAACTATAAATAGACACCAAAAAAAATTTAAAAATCATAAATTAAGAAATTAAAAAAAAACTATTAAAATAACACTAACAAAACTACAATAATGAAAAAAATAAAAATAAAAATTTCCAAGATATATCTCAATTAAACAATATCCATAATCAAAAAAACTCTTTTATCTCTACATCACACTTAAAGTTTTCCAATTATCAATTACTACAACACAATTATCAAAGTACTAAATAAAAAAACTGACCAATTAATAAAACCAAACATTTATTTTATTTATTATCACCATAAAATTTCTAATTATACTAAACCATTCAAAAAAAAAGATAACATATATCTTTACAAAAAAAATTATCTATTTAAATTCCATATTATTATCTTTTTTAAAAAAGTTAATTAATTAACCTCATTTAAAAATAATTTTATTCCATCTTAACTATCAATTTTCTCACCACATCTATAATATTAATATTACAATATTTTATTTACCACTACAGATGCCAATCATATAATTATGACCACAAAGTGACCTATGACATATATCCTATAACTATACATTAATTACATATTAAAATAAAGCCATATTCGTTACCCTGCTTTCAAAACCTCTAAAACCAGCACACACAAACCGTTAGGTAATTTAACGGCATCTAAAATGTATAGATATCGAAGAGCCATGCTCCGTAGACCTTTTTGACTATCGTACCTGCTGTGTGTGACAAATATTTAATAAATGTGCGTTTAAACCTAATATATTTAGGTGTATATATGTGCGTGTTAGACGAGATAAAGACAAATAAAATATATGAAACCCAATAAAATGCCTTCACTGTACATTTAGCTTTATGTAGTTTTCAACGAGTATTTTATCATATCACGAGGTTTTCAAACACGAAGGATAGACAACTAACACGTGCACTTTTACTCAAATATGAAGATTTATTCCGAACACGCAAAAAATTACCTGAGCTATTAATATTTTACTGTTTTGCAAACTAAACTTTTAAACTCCGCGATTTGCATGTTAATGATGCTTCATTTTATTAATATTACCGTCATGATTATTAGGTTAAGATAATTCTTTCGCTTTTTTGGCTTTGTAGTATGGCTTTAATTCTTAATTAATACGTAATCTCAATGTATACGCTTATACGGCATATATGTCCATAGGTCGGTAAGGTCACCCCTTCCTAAAATAGTCCATAATTAACCCTCCTGCTGAAGTCCCGCACCTCCTGTAGTGGTCAAATAACAACTATTGCTAATATTAAATCACTTATAGCCATGTGGTAGACGATGAACTCAGTTCAAGTGACACTTCGCAATGCACAGCGGATTAATTTACACAATGAAAGGATTAAACCCATTCAAAACGGATGTTCACAAAACACAGCATAATTGCGGATGAGTGGTAATACTGGCAATACTAAAACTAGCATAAAATCTTTGACCTAAACCGCACTACCTACGTTATACCTTTTCTTCGAACATGGTTTAGTCTACATTAGCAAAAACCTTTTATCGCGTGAATAAATAAAAATACCGAATACCCAACGTTTGGTTTTATTAATTGGCTACGTTTTATTTACGTACTTCCGATAATTCGTGTTGTAGTAATCTGATAATTGGCAAAAACTTAAGTGTGATGTAGAGACTAAAAGAATTTTTTTGCAGAATTACTGGCAAATTATTGTTTCAAATTGCACCAAAACGCAAATATATCTTGGAATTTTGTACGTAGGTTTGGGGAAAATTTAATTTATTTGTCCATTATTTGCACAAATGCATTTCCCCAGTCGACTCAAACGACAATGTTCAAAAATTTTAATACGTGCTAAGAATATTTACTAATTGTTCTTTAATTATGCCATGTTTTAAAAATTTTGTTTTGGATGGTCCTCCATTTATAGTTTTGGTTGCTCCCAACTTTTCTACCGCCAGGAATTTTTCTGCTTGGATCTGTCAGATAGATGTGTTGATTCAACACCCATAAAAATGGGTATCTCCTTCCTTCGGATAAAATTTCCTGGCGACGCATTTGTCATAGTTACTGCCAGAAGTGATGTTAACTTGTAAATATTTATTAAGAACAATACATACATCCTAAAATTAAATTTATCAGGTAGTCTCTTGTTGAACCAAAGAACAAAATTTTGTTGAAGCAACTCCTCCGTAGTATAAAAAAATTAAGTAACCTATGAGTAGTCAGTATACAAACATAAAGTGTCAACGTTAAAAATACGCTAGAAATGTTACCATGGATAATCCAGTACTCGAAGCTCTAATTCTCCAGACTAGCATTCTACCACCCGTGTTATGCGCTTCTACCATTTGCGGTACCGTCAAAAAACATTACAAGCGTTCCTTCAAAGCTGTTACCAGGCCACAACTCAAAATTCCGATACAGCTAATGGTTTAACAAAATGTCAATTACTAAATTTAATGCGTATGAAACACATAAACAGGTTTCAAGTAAGTAATCTTGAGACAGGAGCCAGGATTTGACTAAACACCAGGTTTCCCAGCCGGAATATCATAGTAACTTTTAGAAAATGAATCATTTATACACCTTCTGAAACAAAGTTAATGTCATTGACACTCAAACATCAATTTAAGGAATACATGCTATCTAGTCTTTATTTCGACCTTAATGTTTGTAAAGCTTTTAATGAAATGTTCGGTTAAACGATGATCTAAAATAACATTATATTGCTTCCATTTTTTCTAACTTCTAGTCTTTCAGTCTGATTAGAGCTGAATCAAGCTATAAATAAACTCAAATCCAAATTATCGTAAAGATGGTGACATGTTATAAAATAATAACTAGTAAAAAGCTACCGTATATAGCTGAGCTATTAGGTACAATTTCATCTGCAACCGAGATATCACTGAAATAAAATGAAGTCTAAAACGAAATAATTATTTTAGTCGTTGTCAGAACAGTTGATAATAAAATTGAACACTCGAACTCAGCTTAAGTCTCAGCGAACAAAATTAATTTGAAACGTCCTCGATAACAAAAAATCCTTTCCACCACCGCAAGACAAAAAACAAATGCTCTTGCGTTCCAGCGAACCCAGCGGAAACATGTAAACAGTGGTCCAATTTAATCAAAATCATCAGCACTGTCGTCATTATTATTTGGATGAGTGGTAATAAAAACAAGGTTTAAAACGCCAAAATTGCTTGCTGCATGGTGCAGCGGTTATCGGCATTTCTCATAATCGAGACCAGCTCTAAGATTCCTATGTCGCATAGCCTTCTAGAGCAAAGTCTTAAGTCCATACTGCTTAATGGTACCCCAGAGGTGCTGCCAAGGCGTAGGGGGATGAGCATTGCGGGCCCACTGATAAAAATAAATTAATTTTTATGTGAGTCAGATGCCTTTACGTGGTCGTCCCTATCATATTAAGTGGCGGTTGAGCAGTTGAGACATTTCTGGTTAATCCCATTATTCATCTGCAAAACCACCCTAAGGTCATACATTCTCCTGGTCCGAGGACCCAGGAGCATTAGCTGCGTACTTGGTGAGGAGGGGGGTGCCTTCGGCGCCGATGCGGCCCGCGGAGAAGCTCAAAAAGGTCCTCCGCGGGGGCCTATGATTATGGACGTCCGCATGGGGGCGGTGCAACGCCTTCGGCGCCTATTAGTTCGGAGTCAGCTGCGCCGCCGAGGGGGTCGGATTACCTGTTAGGAGGGTCGGCGCATCGCGCCGGCGATAGATTCGAGCCCCATCCCCCAGACCTATGCGCACGTATGCCCACAGTTACCGGGAAGGTGAACTAAAGTGTTTGTCGGAACTGCCATCACTTCGGGCCTTCAGAGCTTGTGCTTTCGCCACTTTGGCTGTAATGTTTCTAAACAACAAGTCACTATTTCAAATATTTGAATACCTTTTATTATTTATGTGGGGACATTCGGGTAGACATATCTTATATTAGTCACTACATATATTTAACCTGCGGTTACGTAAACCATACAATGTGTATTGTTAATATACCTGTTTTCGATTTCTAATTTATAATTTTGTTGCTGTAACAGTCTAATTTAATTCAGCAACGAACAATATGCTATATCCAGTTAGATCAAAGCCGGGTATAGCCTAAAGGCCGGCGCTTTTCGAATTGTTCTAATGACGATATTTTCTGATATTCTAAACTATTATATTAACTTCAAAAATACACAAACTATAATACATATTTGTATTTTCTTAATATGTATATTAATACACTTTCTTTTACTGAAAGCTTACGCTATGTAATAAAAAATTACATTTTATTTTAAAGTACATTAGCTAACTTTGTCGCCATTTCTTATCTATTTTGAGTTCTATTATCGAGGAGCACAGACAGTTCTAGCGCCAGCCTAGGTAATAGTGCTCTCATAGTTCAATTCTAAATTGAATCAAAACATGTTGTGCGATTGAAGCTCTGAAAATTAATACAGTTTTATATTACTTTTATATGACAATAAATAGTTCCATTGTCAAATGGATGTTTTATTACTGTGTTGTCGTAGTCTGGTATAACTAACAGTTGTATAGAGTACAATATTGTGCTGTATCACAAATTTGGAACGGAAAAAGTAGTAAAGACGATTGAAATCAAATATAGCATAAATCGTAGTGCGAAGAAAATAAAAAACCTGAACTAATAACCATTATAGTCAAACACGCCAAACTTAGTTTTGTACAACGTTCACAAACGTTTGCCGGCACCAAGCGCCAAAACCATATTACGACGGTCTTACGTAAACACATTAAACCATTAATTCGCCGCTGCTCGATATCTTTAGGAAGCTCACAAAGCGACCGATTAACAATGCAAACATAACAAAATAAGCGCGGTTGATACAACCAAGATTGCACAATAAAAATTTCGTAGAAGAGTGTAACACTGGGTCATACTCCTACACTTTACCGCATAATGATGGTCTGGTTGTTTTTCTGCTAACCATTCAAGTGTGGTTCATTGCGGATATCAGCTACGCCCGTCAATCAATATTGTTAAGAGTCTGCATCCCAACGAACTTTGAGGATACTCCTTGAGTTGGGGATTGTGGGTAAATCGTCAAAGTACGTCATAATCATATGTAATGAAGTGTACTGGCCTAGTGTCATGATCTTCCGTAAATTATTGATTATAGACTATTGATACCACTTTTCGAATGTGCAAAGTGGTGAAGCCAGAAACATTCACCAACATGACATAAAAGGTTCTAGAATGTTGTATCGATTATTATTACTGGTACCAAATCATGAGGTCAATCATGGTCAGGCATGTTCCGAATAGATATGTTCGCTCATGTGACTTAGACGATAAACCTTCTTTTAAACGAACGAACTATTTTGCAATAACAGAAACACAGTGACAACACATGCATAATTATTTTGTGAATGGGAGATCAAAGAAATGTTTTTATTAATTACATTCTGTTAGTTCGCACGGATAGCCAAAACTTTAACTTTTATAAAACAAAGCTGAGTATAAAACGTTAATTGTGATACAAGATTTCCTTTTGCTCAACCTACTGTCAATACTTCATAATAAACACCTGAATAGACTGTAACGCTCACGCCATACTACATTAGGTACGTTATGGCATGACGTGGTCCCCATTTTCCGCTAGTTATTCCACTTTTCAGGGGAGGAGTAGGGAAAGTTTGCCATTTTTGTCTGTACTCCTATCTTTCATCCTGTCCCATCCCAACGTTTGCCGTACCTTTCCAACTTTTGTTCTCTCCCTTTAACTATGATTCTATCCCTCTCAACTTTTGTTCCAAATTGGAATAAAAAAACTATTATTTATTGTTTTGGTTAGAATTTGGAACAAAAATTGAGTGGGCAGAACAAAAGTTGGTGGGAGCTTAAGAAACATTGAAAAGGCAGGACGAAAGTGGAGGAATAAAGGCCGGAAATTGAGAGGGACAGGACAAAAATGAGAAACTTGTCCTCTCCACCAAAAAGTGGCAAAAATGACGCAAAAATCGACGCGTCTTCCCACAGCGTATATAACTTAGTGTGGCATGAATGTAACACTCTTTTGCAACTTTTCATCATGAACTTTGCTACTACAACAAGCCCACACACTTGGTGAAAGTAGCGAAAGTCTCTATAATGGCCATATACATTGATTTATTTAGCAAACGATTAGCTTCATTATTCCAGTCATATAAATGTATTATTATACCGAAGAATATCACAATTCTACCTGTTTTCACAATTTCAAATTTATGACTAATAACTACCATTGTGCCTTTAGTCCACTAAGTTATAGGAAACTACGCAATTTTAATACTAAAAGCACAGATTTATACAAATGAAAGACAGCCCATTGTATTATTTTGTCGCTAAGAAATAGTCCCCTAGTTCAGATTTCTATAACTTTTGGCTATGACCTAGCTGTACAAACGCATGTGGACGCCGAAACGCAGTACAAACGAATTTATATTTTTTATGAACTATATGTTGCAAAGGTTAATGGGTTGGCAAAGTTATTACATAGCTAGGGGTTAAGATCGTCAATTCTTTTTTGCATTTGCTTTTTAGTTCTTTTTTACATCTATCGTGGAAGTTCAATTTTCACGATAGTTAGGAATCGGCCAACTGATTATCTAATTATTAATAATAATTAGATAATTACCATATTACATTCATTTATCTTTACAAATCAATAATAACACACGAATTCACAATAATGACAGGATTGCGGTTTTTATGCGGTTTTAATGAATCATCTATCAAAAAATCATGTTTCACAATGTACAACTACAAAATAATTTTTTAGTTTTACAAAAACAGTGCGTAAAAAGTTTGCCAAATAAACGCGGAACATATTGCAGTATGCCAAAAAGTGTACATGAAAGGATTGTGGCGTTTGTAAAGTTATGCACGCCGAAAATTAGCTTTAGTGTGGAATGCAGAGAATATATTTCTTTATAGTTGTGACCTTAACCACGCATTATCTGCGCAATATCTTGCACATATAGTGCAGTCAGAGCAAATATTTTTCGACATAGATCGATACATTGGTTGGCTCAACTCAAGACAAGGTGCGGGTCGTTATATCGTTTTAAAAAGAACACGGACTCGTGTTTCTCACCCAATTGGAGTGCACGAAGCTTCATTGCGGAAAAAGTTATTGTCGCAATGCTAGTAATTGTCGCATTAGAAACATTGACCAGTGTGAGCCACTGAATATTGCTGACTGTTCGTAGGTCAAAAGTAAGATCTGTACTGTTGTCTGCTCATTGTGGCGATAAGTTAGCAAAACCGGAGGGACATTTAACTCTATTACGTTTATTTTAATGACGATCTAAACGAACAAAAAGTGCAAAATAAGAGATCTGGTAAAGCTGTACCGCTGTAGGATGTGGTAAGATGTTTGCAGTCAGCTCACGGTTGCAGTCAGCTCATGAGGCAACTGATGTGAAGACCAGCTGATGAATCAAATTGATGTCAGGTAAAATGTGAATGTTCGTCAATCAACATAGCGATATAAATACCAAAACCGCGCACGGGTACCGCTGTGCTAGTTTCTCAGGCCGCATGAGAAACATTTACTGTTTTTGGCTTAGTAGTTGTGACGCCAGAAACCTTAAAATATAGTGAAAGACATATGAGAATGACAATGAACTACTAAAGACAAAGGTGATATGTATCAATAATACATTTAATTTATAAATAGATATAATTATAAATTAAATAAACGAATTAAAACACCATTATTTCATCTAGAATTAGTATGATAAATCATAAAGTTACCCTTAAAGCAGTGTAAAGGCAGCAACAAATAAGTACAATATTATTACAATATATCTATTCGTACTTGTCAGTGAAAACAGACAAAAGTCAAATCTCCCAGACATCGATTGGTGTAGAAACATAGTACCTATAGTACCTGAATACGGATTATTTTATAATATGGTTCTCGAATACAGTCTCACCCAGCTATTACATTTTCCTACGCGCGGAACAAAGACACTTGATCTACTTCTTACGAACTCCTGGCGGCATGTCGCACGCGTCGTAAATTCTGATGTTTTCTCTATTGATTTCTTGATAGCCGCCGCCGCAAGTCCTATCAAATTCCGCTCAATGACAACTTTCGACTTTAAAAATGCTAATTTTAAAAGTCTCAACGACTTTCTTATTTCCGTTGATTCGGATTCATTATTACACTCTGTCATTAATGTAAATGGTAAATGGTTTTATAATATAATGTTATACGCATGTGATCTATATGCACCCAAACCAGTCATACCGTACTGGAAGAACAAAACTTGCCCGGATTATATCAAAAAACTCCGCCGTAGTAAATTAGTGCTGTAGAAATTAGGTAAACAATCAGGAGACATGTCAGAGTACAGAAGAGCTGCCAAGAATTACAGCCCAGCCATTAGGAAACTAAGAGTAAGGGAAGAAAAACATGTCTTAGATTCTGCAAACACTGCACAGCTAAGTACAGCTCTGTACAGCCCTGTAAGCTCTGTGCAGTTAAGTAAAAACACGTAGCTCAACAGCAACTGGCATAAGTGCACTGAAATTGCCAAGTGGAGAAATTGCTAAGGACGATGCAACTGGATCGGAAATCCTAGCTAACGCCTTTCAAGGCATCTATTCAATCTCATACAACACTTTTCCAACGTTTACAAATAACATCACTCATCAGTTGACGCGGGTGCAGTTTACACCTTACAATGTTCAATTATGCATAAAAGAGTTAAGGCCTAAACATAGCCATGCACCAGATACCTTCACACAGTTCTTTCTGCGCAAAGTCAAGGACGCCATCAGTATTCCACTCGCGCACATTTTCGAGCAGCCCTTTGTCACTGGTTGCGTACCCGATATGTGGGATGCGCCGATGCGATCGGAATATATGAAAAATGAGAACCCACGGACCCATTACATTACCATTCGGTGTCGTTGATATCAAACTGCGGCAAAATCATGGAACGAATCATTAATAGGTGCTTGCTAAATCACGTCAAAACATGAAATATTTTATCTCAAAATCAACATGCATTTATCGTATCGCTAAACGGTCCACTAGCACTCAATTAATAGAGAGTGTCTGAGACTGTGCAAATGATATAGACAAAAATCTATCAGTAGACCTAACTTATGTCAATTTTGCGAAGGCGTTCGACACTGTTTTGCACACGAAACTCGTGTATAAACTCTCGTGTCTTGGAATATCTGGTAAATGTCTAACTTGGTTAAACAGCTTTTTATCAAGCAGGAAGTTTTGGATTAAAATAAACAACAGCTATTCCAAATATAAATCCGTCCTTGGACCAACATTATTCACATTATATATTAATGATTTAATTATGTTAAAATATACTCTAACGTTAACATAAAGTTGTTTGCCGATGATGTTACATTATACATAACGATTCCAGAAGAATATAGCCAAATTGCTAAAACTAATATGCAAAATGCACTAAACCGAATTTCGGAGCGGTCTGAAAAATGGCAACTTACGATATCGGTTTCAAAATATCAAATTTTGCACATAGGGCGTAAAAAACCACATTTCTCATATGCCTAATCAGGAAACACTATTACCACACAACGAAATCTGTCGCGATCTCGGAGTATCCATCACTAAAGACTTAAAACTCAAGCATCATTGCAGAGATATAGTGAGCAAAGCATACCGAATATCTAATATACTTTTGAGCCGTTTCTTAACTTCTGATATTGAAGTACTTCGTCGTGAATATATTACATATGACCGGCCAATATTGGAATACGCGTCTCCCGTTTAGTCACCTGTGTATTCAGAGGATACTAATATAATAGAGCGCGTCCAACGCTACTACACAAGGCGTCTATATGATCGTTGCGCGCTGACTGCATCGCAGTACAATGAAAGACTAATATTTCTTGATCTGGAACCACTTGAACTATTAAAAAGACTACATTTCGACCTTATCGCAAATTTCAAATTTATCAACAATGAATACGATTTAATTTTAAAACTATCCCCTATTACCGAAACGCGATCCCGTAGCCACAATTTCAGAATAAACCTGCGTTCAGAACCAACGAACTACACCATATATTTCCAATGCGCGTAGTAAAATAATGGAATGCCTTACCGTCAACAATACACGGAATACTTTTAGTTTCGGTTTTATGTTCAAAAGTGTTTAAAACACTACTAGGTAAAGTAGATTTTGCAAATAATTTAAAATACGATTGCAAATTATAGTTGATAAATGGTAGTACTATCCCACATAAGGTTTTTTATTTTTGTCCTAGTAAATACGGATTTATAAATATATAATATCATCTGTCCAGTAAACTCAAAATGTAGGGATTTTTTTCAGTATATACTACTCAATCAGGTTATAACATCTTTTAAATTACTACAGATATACAGGCAGATGTAAGAAGCGAGGTTTCCCCTTTCTGCCTTTACGATATTCATTTCCTTAAGTGAATTTTCGACCATATTATAAACATTAGTGGCAATGTTCTGCTAACGCTAGTAAGCATGTTGTGCGAACGACGCTTAATGAATCCTCATTTGTCGAGTCGTATGAACGCGTTTCACAAGCAGAACACTGCAATAAATGCAGTCTCGTATATACCATAGAAACTGAATAAATTTGTGTTGTATTGTAAAAGTAATGGATTGAAATTCTGTCATAAGAAATTCTGTTTTGCTAAATGAACTTTGCTTGCCGCAAATTTAACTGTCTTAGTTTAGCAAGAAAGACATCTCTTCACAACATCGGAATCTTCGCTACTGTTTTGGGCCAATACTACTTAGTGGACTTGTTTCTACTTAATGTATATGCAAAGCCAAGTATCTTGCTAAGACGACGTTTACGACCCTCCATATATGGGAACACTTGTTCAAAGTCCCAGGAGTGGGTGGAGGAGCGGGGTTGCTGGGGTGTCGGGAGGAAGGGGGTGGGCTCGTACTTTGGACACCCTGAAGTGTGGTTACCCGGGTGGCGGGAAGGAATGCGGAGACTTTGGCGCCTATGGATGCCTGCAGCGCTGCCAGAGCAAGTTAGAGCAGCTATAACAGGGTGCGAGGAGGTAAATCCTTCTCGCAAAACAGCGGCCAGTCGCCTAGAGGGGTAACCCTTCCTATCCCTGAGAGCATGTATACCCATGTGGACTTGTCCAACATAGGTGTCTATACCACCATCCATTTATGGTATCTTAACACCACAGTATGATGGTATTTTAAGATATATAGGCAGTGCAGTGTCGGTAATAATGCGGCATAGACTATGTACCATAAAATTTTTCAAACAGTTATACGGTCTTAGTTACGCCATGTGATTATTTACACACCTGATGTAGCGATGTGATGTGTTTGTGTATGGTGTGGTTTGCAAGTAAAAACAATAGGTAGATTTAGGCACTATAGCTCTGTTTTGTATATCACTGGATGGTATTGTGTAGACTGGCACACAAATATTCTACATGGGGTTCTTTACACCATACATGAGCATAACAGAGTACCAAGTTACCCTCGCAGTGGGACTCCCCCAATCCTTGCCAGGCGGTGCAACCTTGCACCCCTCAGCGCCGCAAAATTTCACGAGAATTGGCAAAAAAGCAAATAAAATAGGCACAAATTAGCGCAAGTTAGGCATATAATATGAGTGAGTCCACTTTAGGCGCGTACACTTGGTTGTTCTTTTGTTGAGTCAGTTCAGGATCGTAAACACGATTAGTGTACGTGAACATCGATTTTTCCTTACTTACGGGAATAAAGATTCGTGATACAGCATCGTGTAGGTGCTGATCGCGGTCGTAGGTTTTGCAATTTAAAATCACATTTTTCTGACCGCGTACACGTGGAAATTACTGTCACGGTGCGATTACCAATTACGTTTTTTCGTATACTGCAATACACACATAGGCGGCGAGCATAGCTATCCAATTCAGCATGTCATTTGGTGAACGGGGACAACCGTACAAAACGCCGTTCATACTTCGCGGGGCCCTTGTTTGCTTTTACTAAAATACTCATGCCGAAGGCAGAAATGTGAACGCGAACGATGTAGTTCGTAATATTTATAAAATAACAACCATGGTATACGCACCTAAAGTGGAGTCATACATTAGCAAAACTGGAAAACGTGGAACAAAATTGGCTAACATTATGAATTTTTTGAAAATTTAAACATTTTGAGCGCTAGGTGGACACAATGCAGACTTCCACCACTGAGCTGTGGTCATCTCCATGTATCTATCATAGCAATACATAATAATGGTACTATTTATTAAATCCTTTATTGAAATATTTCAAACCAGAACTACCGACAACGCTACGGCTGTGAGTTCAGTTCGTATAATCTCTGCCAAAAGGCGCTACTCTAAACTTAAACGTAAATTCAATATTGACTGCCGCTGGAGGAAAATTAAACGTCCGAATTGTACAAACTAACAGATGTTTGACAATCTAATTACCATTATCAAATGTAACGTACGCATCGCTAGCGATTAATTTTGAGAAGACACCGTCACTGATGTAGCTGTTGAACTGAAGCGAAAGTGCTATTAGGTTGTATGAAAAATTTATACATCTGTATGTTTACAGCTTCATGGTAACAATAATTAGATGAAGAATAGGATTAATTACAATGTTTTCTCCTTTTCTGCCTCGTGTTGAGGTTCATTAGCAGTTCATAATACGACCCTTGCAACGTGCGGGTCAATTATATGTTCGTCTCAGTCATCATTTATTTGCGGGCATCATTGCGATGCACTCGGGGCTTTCTATGCTAATACTATAGAGCACCAGATGCAAACAGCGGTATAACATTTCTGTCACGATTACAATCACGATCACGATTGCTATTAGCTTGTAGTGTGTGGGCAACTTTTCTCCTGACTAATGCAAAAATTTGTTAATAAACAAATTTATACTAAATATTAAACCATTCCATACATGAATCAATGTATAATCCGTATGTTGAATAAATTTTTGTCACGTAGACGACCTGAACCTGGACCGTTTAGTTGAGAGTCTGGAAAAAACAGCTTCGGTGATGTCAACAACGAAGTTATCACAACGCACCAACAAGCGTTCATTATGCATTGAGCAATGGATGATTGGAAGCAGGAACTCAATTGGAGTCGACGTGCATGACATGATTAAGGATTCATTTTTGCAATTGTTTTCGAAAGAAATGGTGTTATGGCAACACGTGTTGAACAATTTACATTGCTGACCCACTACAATATTGGCTACAGTTATTGTTATACGGCAAAAATAATAGCACGAAAAACACAAAATTGTAAAGCTGTGAAATATCGAACTATAAAATTTTCAAACAAAAGTACCTAAAATTCCCACTTCAAATTGTCGATTGCAAAATCGAAATCCAAAACTACAACCGGCAAAACTGCATAACTGTTTTATAAAAGCGATCTTAAAATGCCGAAGGGACAGACCGAAATAAAGCATTTTCAGAATAATTTTAATGAAAACTTTGTATTTTTGAATAAATTTTAATGGAAATTAAATATTTTAAACAAAATTTAAAAATTTAACATTAAAAAAATCCGTATGTAATTTAATTATTTAAAGAAAAATTGCATTATAATATGTTTTTGTGTGTTTTGAAACAAATTCTGGTGCAAATTTAGTATTTTAGTAATGTTTTAAAAGCAAGTTTCAGTGAGATCATTTAAATAATTTTGAAGAAAACCTAATGAAAACGTAGTACTTTTGAGAAAGTGCTAACGAAACTTCCTTCGGTAATTTAATATTTTTAAATTTAATTTTAGTGGAGATTTAATATTTTCAATAAAATTTCAGTGGAAATTTAATAATATTAAAGGAAATACTGTAAATGCAAATAAAATATTTTAAAAGAATTCTTGTAAATTTAATATTTTTAAATTTAATTTTAGCGGAGATATAATATTTTCAATAAAATTTCAGTGGAAATTTAATAATATTAAAGGAAATACTGTAAATGCAAATAAAATATTTTAGAAGAATTCTTGTAGAAATTTAACAGTATTACAGCCTTGACCAAATAGTGCGTGCTAAAAGTGTGCAGTTTGTCTCTAACAACCGTTTTCAAGAAACTAAAATATATAATGGATGGTTATATGCATATATGCTTATAGTGGGTGTTACCCACCACTCCTATGAAGTGTCGACCCCTCACCCTGACAGGAGATATGCAAAATACTGCTCAAATTGTTATATTTGTTGCTACTGTTAAAATGACTGTGACAATTTTTGCAGCAATTGCTACATTTCAATTGGAGTCCCGTTTATATTCAAAAGCTGAATCTTTGCATTATAGGCATGCGACAAATATTTGATATGTGAGTATCACGGCTTACAGCCGTGTTCACGTTGCACATAATCTGATAAATGGCACTGATGAAGTTTTCAATTAGCATTAATTTATACCACTGTTCATTTTTTGGTGTTTGCCTGCTGTCTGACCATATTTGTTTTCGTTCATCCTAAAGCTTCATATAATCGCCAACTGGATGTACTCTCTGTGGTGCTCCAAGATAAGTATAGTGCGATTTATATAAATATATATTTCACGATAAAGTACTCTCGAATTTTAATCGTACTTGATGTACGGATTCTTGGAAAACATTCATATATCATATATATAGCATATAGTAGTTACGTAATATGAAATGTAAAACTTCCCAATTTATCTTCAAAAAGGTTCAATTGCAGGGTAATTGTAGTTCTTCTCAAACCACAAAGCCCAACTCTAATATATATCTTAAACTTGGGCCTTCATGTAGGCCGAAGACCACTGCAAATCTAGTACAAGGGTTGCAACATCATCTTCCAAACGGCCACACTGTGATAATAAAAGTCTAATGCATTTGGAACTTGTCAATGACAAGTCTAATGTAACTGGTCGTAGTGCTCTATAAGTTTGGATTTCGTAATAATAATATTTATACAGGCCTACCTGTATGAACTACTGATACACACATATTTAGTTAGCAAGACATGTTGGATACGTTATGATGAAAATTGTAACACAGTCTAAATTTCCTGTGTAACTTTATCTCGTGTAAATGTTTAATATGAATATTTGATCTCTTGCAACAAACCGGTCCAAAGTAACAGTATCGAAGCAAAGTAACTGTTATACATGGCGAACACGATTACCTTTTGAGGTGAAATTCGTTTAGTTCAAGCATCGTGCCCCGAAATCACAATTCGATTCAGCAATTCATTCTTGTCCGACCTGCATGTCTACACTATTGCTCAGTCAAGTTCGGTTTCGTCTATTTAGATGAATGGCTTTTAACATCAAATTGTGTGTATCAAAATATCCATGTGAAGCAACTGCAAGCGACCACCTTTAGTAGATTATGAACATATATGGCGGCACGGGGGTAGGGAGGGGTAACCCCATGAGGTCCGGACCCCCCCGAGGCCGAAAAGGCACGGGGGTAACCCGCCCCCCGGGGTTGGGGTGCGCGGCACCCCCACCGAAGGGGGCTTGGCAGCACCTCGACGAGTGTCGAAGTGGAACCTTAGTGCAAAACCTTGCGCAAATTGCGCCTGCTTGTTGCTAAAGGTGCATGTACGGCCGTATATTTATGGGAAGCTTTTTTGTTCACAACGTCATTCCCTGAAGTAAAAGTTAATCGAATTATACTTATTTATATACTAACAGTAACTAGATATTTAGACATTGAATGTGGTCCACAGTGGATTAACCACGAAGGAGGGGGGCTGCGGACCCCAAAATCCCCCGCCTCGACCAGTTTTGAGGCCGGACCATAGTGCAGAAACTGAACTCATACGCGAAAAATATGGCTGCTAGGACCAAAAAAAACAAAAAAGGTCCTCACGACCAACCCCACCTAGGAAAATTTGGCCGGCCAGGGGGAGTTACCCCCCGCCCCCGGGATGGCCGCGACCCACCCCGTGGGGGGCCTCTACCCTCCCCACTGGCTTGACCGACCGCCGCCATGTATAATTATGAATCTATAAACAACTATAAGAGTCTAAAATCTTTAGCGACTAGGGGCAACAGATTTTTGTCTGTAGTTGCTGTTAGAATGTTTTGCCTCTCCCAGACTGTTACCATACAAAAAACTCTGACAACCAACAGTAAGATATTTGAAACTCTTAATGGATAGCTGTTAGAGACTCGATTTTATAGCTGGCTGCAAGAGACAAAAGTTTCTAACAGCCACGTATCAGGAAAAAATCTGTTGTGGAAAACTGCAAGACATTTTACTCTATAACGGGATTTTAATCTATAATTTTCTGTTAGAGATTCTTCTATTTTTCTAATAACTTTGCAAAAGTTGCTCACAGTTATATGTTAGAGATTTTGATGAAAAACAAAAAGGAATTAAAGATAAAAGTCTCTAGCAACCGAATGAAAAAACTAAAATATTATATATATAATTTTACTTTCTTGCAAACGGCAGCAGGATACGAAACTGTCAACTTCTTGCATGCACTGTTTTAGGAAACCAGCATATCTTGCCGTGCTGATTTTCTCTATCGAATATTTTTGACAGAAAAATTGGGAATGTTAAGACTGAATAGGTTGAGTAGCTCTGTCGAAATTTAATCTATTCTTAATTTGAGTGATGCTGAATCACAGTCCCCAAGTTTCTTTGATGGATTTAATTATCTCAACGCGATAAAGATTCTTTGGCTTGGTATCGTGTACGCACAAAGGTTACCCTATCCTGCAATCGTTGTTAGAGGTTAAGTCTAAAAACGAGTACTTCATTGCTAAGACAGCTCACAAAAGTATGGATGAGTGTTACATTAATTATTCTACAAAATTTTATCATGTAATTTTCATCTAATAAACATAGTATATACTGAAATATATATAGTAGAATATCAGGGGTTTTACAATTGTTTTCCAGGCCACGCCGAAATGTCGATCTGTAAAATAGGGCAGTAGCTTTAACAGTAAAAGAACGATCTTTATTATACGTGAGAATTTGAAAACTGCTCGCTTGAAAACTAATCATATCATAGAGAAGTGCGTTATTCTCTTGAAATATGTCTATACCAACTTTAAGTAATTAAATTTCGGTTTGCATCAGTGTAGTGAGTAAACTACGTCATCAAAAGGGCGTTCAACATATTCATAATCAATGCAGCAGCCAGGCTGCAACGGAAGGTATTTATAAAATAGCGCAGTGATCAGTCCATCTTGCAAAACCAAATCGACAGCCTAAAATGGCGACCATCCGATGACCTAAAATTCTCGTGGTGTCTCCGGCCGGTATAATCATAGGTCGTAAGCACGACTTGACTAAAACAGCTCGCCGTTTAACGAGAGTCTGACGGCCTTGACGACAGTTCTCCAAACATTATACTACAGTAGGTTATATGTGTTGTGGAATAACGCTGGAGACGTCATTTTGGAACAACAGTCAGAGGAACGGCATAAACGTATGAACGAGAGAGCAGGTGGGAATGTGTGCCCCCTTCTAAAAGTAGCGCAAGCGACGCGAAAATTGACCGGGTCATCTCAGTACGTATATATATATAACGTAGTGTGATATAAAAACCTCATACTCTTCTTCAATCGCTCATCAGTTGTTGGTACGGCTAATTAGGAAAATGGTAAAATTTTCTCATTTTTTGTTTCTAAATTGAAGAACTATGATCTGAGATTATAATTAAGTGATGATTCTATGCTAAAACAATGAAACACAGGTGTTTAACATGTTAATTAACGCTATATAAAACCTCAACGGTCATATTCCGTGACCGAGAAGTTCACTAAGTCAGTTTAGAAAATTATACTTTTATTGTTTGGCGCATTTTTTTGGGTTATAAATTGAAGAATTATGATCAGAGACAATTGCGTAGCCAGGGGGGTTTGCGGGGGTCGCGACACTCCCCCTTTTGGTTCAAGCCCAAACAAAATTTTTTTGAGTGATTCCGGTTGAAAATCATGTCGAAAATGGTTGTAAAACTAGCCTCTCTCGCACAAGAAAACAATTACTTTCAACCGTATTTTTAACCAAACTTCACATTTTTGTATTAAAATTCGCTATTTTGGCAACAGTTGCATTTTTTACTTGTTTATGGCGTACTTAAAATACCAATTCTGGAAACCGCTTTCACATTTCTGAGCACGACCACTCCTTTCTGAGCGCGACCTCCCGGGCCTCCCCTTTTAGGTACCCACTGTGGGCCGCGACCCCCCTTTCAAAATTCTTGGCTACGCCCTTGATAAGAGATTATAATTAAGTGGTTATTCTATGCTAAAACAATGAAACACAGGCGTTTACATGTTAATTAAGGCTATATACGCCGAACGGTCATATTCTGGGAGCAAAAAGTTCACTAAGTCAGTTTAGAAAATTATACCTTCAAAGTATTCTGAAATATTAGGGGAATAATCGCTCAAATACGACTGACTTGACAGGAAGAGCAAATTTGTATCTTTCTGAGATAATCATTTCTATAGAAACTACAGCATAATTTGCTCACAAAGATGGTTAAAATCGAAACTTGGTTTGGGAAAACAAATCTGATCGCCTTTAACATTTCTCCAGTTGAAACGAGTCGATTTATATCGATTTCCTGATTGAGATGTCGTTTAAAATCGGCTGATCCTGAACAAATTCTCGAATTAACTTGTAGGTTCGATTTGCAAAATATACTATAATTAACATTTCCCTGACAAAGCTATAATATAACCAGTCCAACATATTTAATCTATTTTGCGACTGAAACGTTAAATAACCCAATTCCACAACTTTACAATCAGTCCGCTCTAAAACTATATTTTTGGCGCCAAAGTTTTTAAGGACAAACTCGTCAGGTCGAACGATTTAAAATGGAATCTCCCTGTGAAGTTCCATCTAAATTGACTCGTTTTAAATCGGGAACAGTCAAAACCGACGGAATTTGACAAACTAAATCGAAAACAGCTTTTAATTTTTGCCATCCTTTAGTGCTCATCTTGTAGTGGCTCTAGATTATTGATTTGAAGCAATTGAGCAGAGTTATACATCAGAATATCGCAGACCCTGCATACACGAAATGACAAAATGATATATCCTAGTCTATTTTCTACATATTTGTAACGAAATTAGCGGCAGAGTGGGCAAAATGGAAAAATAAATCAATTCGGAAATTCAGCCAGCGATAATAAGCTACTACTGTCACACACAAGAATGGCTTATGATTCTGGTTTAGCACTATTTAATCCACGCTATAGCAGTGCACAAATGCAGTATTCAGGCAAAAGCTTAGGCTAAACAAAATGATTTATCCGAGTCTATTTTCTACATTTTTGTAACGAAATTAGCGGCAGAGTGGAGAAAATGGAAAAATAACTGAATTCGGAAATTCAACAGCTGATAATAAGCTAATACTGTCACATACAAGAATGGCTCATGATTCTGGTTTAGCACTATTTAATCAACGCTATAGCCGTGCACAAATGCAGTATTCAGGCAAAAGCTTAGGCTTTAGGCTAAGACTTTGTTGGGCGCAGAATGTCGAAAAAGTATTTGCGGTTCCCACTAATATCGTTCAACGCCTTGTTGAATCACAAATATTTAGCTTGATTTTGAGCGTATTGTTTTAATAAATCTATTGCCGCTCTAAAAATGATACAATTTAGTTAGTACCGAAGGGTCATTGAATGAAATTCAATATTTATACTCTAAAATATACAAATTGAACATAGATAATGTATATTGCATGTTGTTGACAACGTTCGACTGTAACTCAACTAACTATAACCATAGTCGCGGACAGAAAATAAATTAAATTAGAGTAACTCCTATCAGGAAAACAAACAAAGTTTATACCGATGGAACACGCACAAGCCACAAATTCAATCCGTGTCAAAGTAAATTAAAGTTTTGGCAAGCATTATATTTGTAGGTATGTAACGATGCGAGGTAACTACGCTTGCTGACATTTTGTTGTTGATGGCGATTTGGATTTTAAAACTTTAAAATTGTTTTTTAAATAATTTCATGAAATTTAAGTCATGACATTTTGTAAATCCTGTTGGTTTCCGCAATTGTGATATTTGGAATGTTTTTGTAAATAGCATCGTTTAGGTTTTCTTGGCTTCTATATAATCGCTGTTCGGGTGAATAAAGTGCTTCAGTTGCAGTTAGATTTGCACGATGAACCATCTGCTTCTTCCAAGTGGTTTCTATAATTTCATGTTTGTTTGAATAAAGCAATCAGCTCACTATTCGAAAAGAACTTGCTTCAATAAACCAGAACCGGAGAACTACGTGCAGTTAATCTGTTTAAATAAAACATGCATCATCCCTTTATCTGGATAGGACAGGTATCCGCTTGTCTGAAGAAGGCAGATTCACGTAGCCGCACACTAGCTGCCTATCCAAAAGCGCGATCCAATCCCAGATCTTGGTGTCGTTACATTTTTGGCAAAGGAGGGATAACATAAACTGTAACGTGATTTACTGCAGCTTAGTACTAACAACAAAAACGGCCACAAATCACCTAGACGACGTTCTGACGCCAGTGCTCGTAACGCAAGTGGACAACAGCGCACGTTAACGAAAGTGGACGTTCAGCTGGCAGCTGTATACACTATACTATCATTTGAGCTAACCACAGTTGTATACTCGCATCCCAAAGCAATGAACTACAGCACATATTGGAAGAACAGTCTAGTTTGGAAGCTCGACTTTTAGTGGCAATACCCGACGCCGCAAATAAGCAAGACGATACTCTTTCAAGCGTAAATATTCCAGCACAATTTCTGCCGAACATTTTCAATCGTCTGGAACATATTCAATCCACTCCTGCGCAAAACTGTGAATCACTGGCGGTGCTGGAAAAGAACGCTAATTAATTGCAGAAATATCAAACCAAACCATTTTTGTAGAAAAACTTATGCATCTCTAATTGAAACAAAATCGGTGACATCTGCTATAAGTTCTGTTATGTCCACACGTGGCCCCAACATTCCAATCACTACATTTAGCGGAAAGAAAGGTGATGACTTTTTCAGCTGGCTAATACACGAATTATGAGTACAATATTTGGCCAATGCCTGCCCACAACAAAACAAGCCTTTCTACTTGGACTCTATCTACCAGGCAATGCCAATTCGTTTACAATGATTTGGACCCGGCGATCAAACAAAATACAACGCATTAGTCGCTAGTCTCAATTCGGCACTGATGACAGAACATCTCAAACGGTGTATGAGCGATAAATACGATATTCGCACCCAAGGCTACACGGAATCGGATTACTGTTACGCTAGGCCACTTACTGAATTACTCCAGTAAGCACTTAGCTATATGACAGTAGAATCTGAGAAACAAATGAATCTTCGCAACAAATTTATTGCTGGCCTGAGGCCCGAAATTAGAGAAGAAGTGAAAGTAATGGACCGAAGTCTATGGCAGAAGCTATCCTTGCAGCCAAACGAATCGAGACAAAACTAAATGCTGGCTGCCTGGGATCATCAATCGCTACAGGGACGGACGTTATTGGAAGAGTACCGCAAACAGCGGCATCGAACTATTCGTCATCTCCGCCAGACTAGGCTCGCGACGTTGTTAGTCAAATCACTCAGTTGCGTCAAGCTGCTCATAGGTTGGAGCAATCACATATTAGAGGGGGTGCTTTTGGCTATAGTGAATGAAACAGTTTTGATCGCGAAGGCCGTGAAAATTTTCGACCACCACAATGCAGGTTTTCCTATATACGGACATCAGCGTTTCACATTAAACAATCGCCCGGTTTGTCAGATGTGTGCACGAATTGGTTACACTGCTATAAACTGCAACAACAACCGCATTCCTACCGTGTGTTACGAAGTTGATTCCCTGAATACATACCATACTCGCGATTGTCGGGCGAGGAGATCTCAGGTTGCCCGAGATAGTCGCAGTTTAACTGGGAATGCACAACAAACGACACGTAACACGAGAAATGATGCTATAACCGCTATTATGAATCGGTCTACGCAATGCATGTGCTCAGCAAAAACCGAATGGCTGCAATGGAGCGCCGATCAGATCTCTGGTTCTGAAATACCGAGAAGGCAAGTTAAAATGTCGAAGTCAGTGAGTTTAATACTGAACCATTCGTTGGAACAGTGCTGCTATTTGCTAATGCAGATGCGTGGCGACGTCTATCTAACGGATAACAACAGTTTTCGATGCATAAAGAGGAGATAGAATCATTACACAATAGGAACGGAATTAAAGAATATAGACATGCGAAGTAAGCAGTAGGTCCAATGGCAGGAAGTTATAGCGTTCTGAACCAAAAAAGAAGATGAAAGAATATTTGTACCAGACAATGTGGCAACGGCCGATGCTGGACACCAAAATTCGCAGGATTCCCGTAATGATAATGTCATTGAAGTACGTTCGGTATGTCCAGGTACTGAACAACGTGTACCAACTGAATATATTTTTGTGGCGATAACCAGCTACAAGAGATGACAGCAACACCTGGCGGCGTAATACAATAGTGTCAAAGTCTACGAATTGAGTGTGTTGATGAACTACTTGAAGGATCCTTGCAGTCATTAGTTCCTGAAAATGGACCAGTTAACGTTATAGTACATGCGGGTGCTTATAATTTACTGGATACTGACACAGAAGGATGGGGCAAACAATTGTAAATATACAGTGAAATAAAGCGAACTGATCGCCGTGTGGGATCACCTTTAAATAACATCGCGTACTCGGTAGATTATGTTTATTGGTTCAAAATAACGTTACGTTTCGTAGCAATGTTCTACAAAATATTTGGAGTTGTTTTCGTCACACCTTAGAAAATATAACCAGGGCAAGGAGCCCGTCAGGCTCGACGTGTATAATGCTAGAGAATGATAGTTTGTTCGAGCACGGTTCCGAAAATATTCGGTCCGCGTCTCCATTTTTGACTGACGTAGGTATGTTTCGTCTTGGTGAGTCGTTTCCATTCCACGTGCAAGGTTTTGCTTCGGTGGAAATGCTTCGACACGGTCAGCCAACAATAGGAAGACCAATAACTTCGGCGAGGATTCCAAGTAGTGTTGCACGACGACTCATGACTGTTGATGGTACCGTGGATTATAATATGTTGACAGAGCCGACCAACATTCCACGGAGCCACGTCGGTTTATGACGAGTCGGGAGGCCAGGAGACAACAAATAATTCATGAAATTCTCGTAGATCGAGAACAAACCTAGATGCCGAATCCGGACGGGAAAGAAGGCACCCAATTCAGCGACAATCTGACAGCCCACGACAAATGTATCCAATGTTTTAAAAACAAGGATAGCCACAGCAAGAAATGAGCCCTGAGGTCGAAGTGCGAATTAGAGCTAAAATCTTAGATTTATTGGCCGACTCTTGTTGTATTAGCGATCAACCGAAAACGACAACTATGAAACAAAAATGAGCTTTGAATGACACCCAAACACGACAGAGTAACATTTGGAGCGGGGGTGCTGAGCCTCAAGGTGTACAGAGCCTCATTAGAGGGGGTGGGGTTGTGGCTACATGTCAATGAGATAGGCACTCGCCCCGAGCCGGGTCCGAACTATAGGAAGTAATCATTCTTCCGCCTATGATTATTGTATGCGTTAACACACTATCGACCATGAGATTGACAGTATGAATCCCGCTCATCCTTCCATCCCGCAGGGGTCGAAGAAATAAGTAACATACTTGCGAAAAGAACCGATTCCGATGATACCACTTGCGCCGTCAGTTAATTCGTACGGCCGAAAGGTTGGATAAGCTGAGATTGCCTTCGGTCCGTTTTGTACAGAGAACGTTTTGCATTTTTAATTATTTATCAGACGCAATAATTATTATAATTTATAACAACTACGTGATACAAATGCAATAGACGAGTCACATGCGGTGTCAACTTGGCTAAGTAGTTTACTAATAATCTGAAACGCCTGGAACGATCGACCCCGTAACTTAATAATAGATTCCAAATAAGTATTTCATTGGGAAACATTAACAACGTTTATATGCTGCCTCATCAGTAGAATCTAATTAGTTCTCGTTAGAGGTTTACATTGCACCATGATTCCTAAATCTCGACTTTAGTGAACCATAAGAACCATAATTTAGATTCAGCGGCCCGGCAGATTGACCGTGGCTGCCGAAACTAGCGGTCTAGGATACTGGAGTTAAAAATCCAATGACATTTTCATTTAATCAGAACCAGCTCACGCCTTTCTGGAATTCAGTTTACTACCGAACAGACTCTACAGTGAGTGTTTCAATTCCGTAATAACACATGATGCTTCAACATCCAACATTATTAAAAAAGGATAATAATGCGCTGACCCAAAAAACGGCAGTGGCCCAAACAGTGACATTCAAACGAAACTGAAGCACGGATATAAAACCCTGTTTGTATAACGGAACGCATGATTTACAAACGCAAATTAATATCAGATGGCGACTGCGGTTATATTTATTACATAATCGTTTCAAACACGGCGATCAGTTTCTAAAAAGAACTTTGTAATGACAACTTCAAATATTTATATAAAGCGTCGGATTTAAAAGTGAAACTTCATACATTGTTCATTGAAGGAGTCGAAGGGAATAAGTGTTATCGTTCCCAAATGGGTGTACGTATGAATAAATTGCTCAATCCTTTTCGTCTGTCGTTAAGAATTTTACAGTGACCTTAGAATGTGATACCTTTATTTATATGCAAACCTTAACACATACGCATATATGTACAGTAGCCAGACTGTTATGCAAGTATTATTGCTGATTGATATTATATATTGTCACCGCCGCCAGGCTGTGACATTGCTTTTGGCATTTGACACACCCTCCTTTTAAACATAGTGCCACAAGAGTTTCAGTAATGCTAACATTTGCAACAGGTTAGCGCTACATAGGTCATTTCCTAACACATAGTTTAACTACAATTAATTTTACCAACATAATGCTTAACTACAAATTATCTGCTACAATTTTTAGTCTCGAACATTGTCGTCGAATCGCCCATCAAAATCGGAGACATAACTGCGATGCGAGAATGGCGAATTCTAACTATGCTATTCGGCGTTACGATAATAGTTCACAGGAATGTTTTATCAGAAATTGAATTCACACATTGCATTTGGTAACATGTTGAGTTATTTATATATGCATTTAGATGAATGCCACAATGCGAAGTGATAGTTCAATTTTTTATAACATGAAATTCGATGTCAACATGTTTCAACTATTATATTAGTGTATTATGTATCACGGAAACGAATCTGATTTTAGTTTTAAGTTCAATAATATAATATATATTAATGCTAATCTAAGAGATATGATATTCCGACGTTTATCAAAATATAACGCTGTTAGAACTTTCCTTGAACATATTACATAGCCGAGTGGTTTGAGTAAATTACTCGCAACATCCGTGAGCGAATCCTGTTGTCGGCCAACAGTTTCTAAGGTTATCTGTAAGGTTTCTGCTGCATATGGGTATTGTGTGCAACATAATTCCTAATGAAGCAACTGATTTAAATCTTCATAAATATATCAATTTAAATTTATATTTTTCATTGAATTGTTAAAATGCAGACATGTTGTAATTTGCTGTGACACATTTCCATTAAGAAAAAATACGTCGGTGTCAGTCGCAAATGTCATCTCAGTTTCCTTTCCGAGAGCGAACCTTTATCTTATTATTTTCAACGCTGGCTGAATATTGATAATTAGACGCTTCACTTTTGGTGTTAGGTTTGTGCCTTTTAAATACATTGTAAGACTGCGGACAAACCGTTAGGCTACTATAAAATATTGAAAAAGGCCGTCTTTAACGACAGGGTCATCCATGCAAAACTAGTGTTATGATGACATGTGTCTGTTAATGCAGGAAACACAAACCTTTCGAGAAAAAAACTCCAAAAACTCTAAACGCAGACCGTGAGTTGAACACTGAGTGACTGTGTTGGTAGTTAAGCACATTCCATTCGGCAAAAGTCTGCTAAGCCGCGCATGGCAGAGTGGCTGGAACACCAATGAACTGCTACCCCTCGGTTTTCTAACGCGAGTGATTGTCTAATTACTTGATATTTAATAATACGATCTGAACTCCTATAACGCCTTTCAGCAATACGTCTGCGAAATGTCATTATAACTGATTAAAAATGTCACTTAAAACGCAAGACTGCTTCTTTCAACTAAGAACTGTTAAACATGCGGACAAAATGTTGTTTGATTATCGGGAAGTGATATTACAAGATATCACTGGTCTGTATTTTATTGAAATACAAATCGACCTAAATAAAACTGTAGCAATATCCATTTGTACTAGTTGTTACATATTTGTTCTGACAAATTCCAATCTTATTTAATGTTCGACAGCTTTTGAGGAAACAGAAATAGGCAGTTCGTAAAGAAGAAAATGCACTTAACGTAGAAATCCAACAATATAGGGAATCTGTCCTCACTCCGGCGCATTTGTATCAGAGCTAGTAACGGCACAAATAATCAGTACAGACATACATGCGTAATTTCCAAAGTCCCAGGGTTAAACGGTTTCTTGGGGAAGGCCTTTGGCCTCTCAGGGGATTCAGCCGGTAGGCAGGGTGTTTTTGTTCGACGCCTGCGGCGCCGCTAAGAGAGGGGCTGGACGATATATCACATGGGAAAACGCTTCGCGCAGAGCGGAGGGTTTCAACCGCATACTGGCGTGAGTAACCCCACGTTCTCCCTGAGCATGAGTTTTAGAACCATAAAATATCGCCACCACTGAAGAGTGGTGAAATTTTTTGAGCCATCTTCCATCAAAAATTGTAATTTATTTGATACTTTTAGTTTCTTCCCTAATTTTTGATATGGCCCAGCTACAAGGTCTGACGAGGGGTGGGGAGGCTCATGTTCGATTAGTCGTAACCTGAATTCGCCTGTGATTTTAACCAACATGTCTAAATCAAAAACTATTACTTACCCGCATTGAATTTGAAATATCTTTCTACATTTTCAATATTTTATGTCTAATAGCTGCCATATTATTAATGGAAAACAAACAAATGAAGCTATTAGTCAATATTTAGTTTGAAAAAACATTGCAAACTGCTCTCTTGAGATTGATATTTATCCTGAAGAACCATTAAAGACGGTGCTTCCTCAAAAACCGAACACGTTTTTAATAATTGCACAGTCAGTTTTATAAAACGGCACTTTCTAAATTGGAGACAATTTAGCTTGCCATTCAAAATTGAACTAGATTGTTCTAGGTGTGTCAATTTGAACATTAATATTGTTTTATACATTTCATAAATTTAAAACAACACACATGAATTTAATAAGGGTCTATCGCATATATCATCAAACTATTATAAAAGAATAATCTGTAAATCGTTATTGCCGAAAACAAAACTTTAGGATGAGATGGATCTTATACATTGAACTAGAATATCTACTGCAAAATAGCGTGCGGGATGCCAAAACCCAGGTCTGAATTTTAAGCGGTGAATGGTATACGACGTGGCAGCAGTACCATGATGTAGGCTTTCACGATACAACGAAGGTATATAAATATCTCCACAAAATATTTAGTAAAAAATCACAAATTACGCGAAAACTACTATCTGAGTAAACTTGTCATTTGTCCAAAATTTCGGAAGATCTCCAATCAAATTCACATCATGACTTGAAACTGCAATTAAAACCATTGTAAGCAATTTAAGTTCCGGTAACACAACGGTCTAAACTAAGTCTAACATAATACATGTACAGTAATATGTACAGTTATAGACGTAATGTATGACATAATGACACTGCACAATAAATAGACAAATGTTTATTACAGCGCAAATGGTAAATTGATTTTCACATTTATCACCGTCGGATTTACCCCGAAAACAATGACGACTAAAAATTAAGATGGAAAATGTTTTGTGGTTTGAAATTCATAGCTGCTATCTTCCACGCAGGTTTCACAACCACCAATTTTCCAAGCATACGGCGCATTTTAAAGTTTGTTGCATGGACTATTTCCAAATTTGACGAAAAAGATCCAATTCTGAAAAACGCCTTAACATTTAGTTTTAAAGTGCCATAGGGGAATGACATTACTCAGCGGTGGAATCAATCATTGTGTTATTTGTTTACAGCACTAATGCAGAATTTCATTATAACAACTGTTATAATTCACAGAACTCTCCAATTATATTTACATTTCATACGTTCAAAGATGAGAACATAAATACATTACCGACGAATACATTTGTCTCTAGTGTATGTTGTTCCAAGAACACTAATTAAAAAATTCCTATCTCCAAACCAAAATTAGTCGAATCTTCGTAGTATCGTCCATAAACATGATATAGGAAGCCCAATTTGGTTCAAATTTTCAAAGAGCAAAACATTATGTAGAGGAGACACTATACAGATAAACATCATTACAATAACAGCCGATCAGAGCGATGTTGATCAGAGCCCAACGGGACCAACGGAGGATGTATTTCTAGACAGCCATCTTATTTTTATCAAGTGAAATTTAGGAAAAAGGAAAAAGTTTTAAATTCGGAACATCGGTTCACTGAAATCAATATCGTCTCTTTCGCCGTCGGGTACATCGGCCGTTCCACAATTAATATCGTCCTCGGCACTATCAAGTTGGCTGTTGGCCAATAGCTGAAGCATGTCTGATTTTGCTTCAAAGTATAAAGCCAGACGCGTCTCGGCATATTCCTAAAATTAATTATTGTTTCAAAGGTTATCAGAAAAATATATATCCTGTTAATATTAACAAAACAACCACTAATATATACTAATGTTGTTTCAAGCTTTAGCTTTAACTTTCGCTAATTAGTGAACTATATACTAAATTTAACTATTCTGAGATGTTAAAAGTTACCTAACATTAAAATTTTCATTAAAAAGCTAAAACCAATATAAACCTCTATAATAAGAGATTTATTATAAAATTGTAAATTCATAATGTACATTCCAGCACATTATGATTTGAAAACTGTCTTCAAAATGTCGTTGAAAGGTTTACAGATATCAAACAAATTAAATTTATTGTTACTAATAATTATTGCCAACACATTGGTGTAATGACACACATCAAGCTGAGGGCCGTAACTTCATATACTTGAAAAAGAGCAGCTTAGTACGAAGCGTTCGGGGTGCTAAAAACTTCGACATATTGTTAGGCTCCGTATGAGGTTAATAGGAGGACCTTTAGATTACGCTAAGACCCAGTGTTAGGCTTAGCATTCCGAGGATGACAAATCTTGAAAATAGCTTTACGCTTCTCAGCTTGATGAGAATTTTGTAGGCGTAACATAGGTGACTAATATATAGGGGGATTTTAGTCTTACAATTGCTCTGTGGATTGGGGATACGGGTTCTTTGGCACTAAGAATGACAAAAATATAAATTCTAACCCGAAATCCGAAACTAATCGGCGAAAGTTCTACTTGAAGCAAAGCCCAAATGGTCCAAAATAGATGCGAAACCGCAATGAAAGGTCGAATTTCGTCAACCATTTCCCTGACCATGCCATCAAGTCGAAGCTCAAGCTCGGCACGATCAAATGACGCAAAGGGTAGGCCAATATCGTGCTCGTCTTTTGTGTAGTAGGTTTTAAGGTATTCACGACAAAAATTCGCCTGTAACATGCATACAATCTCCAAATATCGCTTCATTGCGAAATACGTAGTATATAGCAAATGATAATTCGCTGTAGTATATAGTCTGTTAACACCTGTTATATATGTATATTGGGCGCTTTTGATCTACCCTACATTTAACAGATTAGGGAGAAAGTTCGCTTAAAACCTGTCATGACTAGGGAGGATTCCGTCCGACTCTTTTAAACAAATTTGAGACGATGTCCATTCGGCCCGTCCTAAACTGGGGTGAGTTTGCAAGTAACTGTTTTACCAAAAAACTAGGAGATCAAAGTGCTGTGTCCGCTACTGAGAAATATAGTTCGACGAAGAGTCATACTTGGCACCATTAAGGTCTGGTGTTTATATTAAATTTGGTGTATTGGTACGAAGAGACCATGATAGACATTTAAAGAACTATGTGACCCTCAAGTCACATTGCATTATATGCATAGATGCCGACGGTCCGTCATTCCAGGGGGTAGAGGCCCCCACGGGGGGGGGGTGTGGGTCGCATCCATCTCAGGGGGGGTAACCCCCCCTGGCCGGCCAAATTTGTCTAGGGGGGTCGGTCTCGTGAGGACCTTTTTTTTGATCGTCGGATGTATATTTTTCACCTACGTGTTCAGTTTGTCTACATGCACCGCAACAAACGCGAAGGCGCACATTGCGCACGTTTTTTCACCGTATTTGTTGATCTACACTAATTCTTTCAATTATTTTAATCTATCTCTGCCTAAACTGGTGCCGATTCGGTCCCAGAACGCTCGTTAGGACAATCAAAGACACTTGTTGATTTAGCTGTCTCTGTTAGAAAATTTTTTGGTTGAAAGTTGTCTTCCCCGGTATATTTCAAACTATTATTTGTATATATATGCCTGTTTCAGAGCTGAAAAATCATGCTAGATTAGCAACAGACTTCAGAATATGTTCCAGCACGAATAACCTTCATTAAACAGTTTCGGGTGGTAAAAACGAACCCGCTGAAGCAGTTAAACAAAGCATCTCTGTGCATGTAATAATTTGTATTGTAATTGTAAATTACTTGAGCAATCACTGATCTCTCAAATAGGAAATCTCTCAAATTCAGAAACAAATGAAATGACAACTAAGTAAAAATTGAGCAATTTCATGTGGTATCGGTCTGCGGCATAAGAAAGCTCGCCCGTGGCTATTGTCTGCTGAGCTATCGGGTGCGACTCCTACGGCGATGGAGTGTTCCAGTGCTATTTTAGTGCTGAGTTCGTGGTTAATCCACCGTGGACCATAGCAGACATTCAATGTCTAAATCTAGTTAGTATATAAATAAGTATTTCGGTTAACTTTTATTTCAGGAAAATCTCAAACGTCTTTCAACAAAAAGCTTTCCACAAATTTACAGCTGCATATGCACCACTAGCAACAAGCAGGCACAATTTGCGCAAGTGTTGTGCTGCGCACCCCGGGGGGGGGGGTAACCCACCCCTGGACTTTTCGGCCTCAGGGGGGGTCCGGACCTCATGGGGGTTTACCCCCCTACCCCTCCCCCCCTGCCGGCATTTATGATTATATGCCTTGTAGGATGACGTGGTATGATTTTTGTGTCATATTTGTCACACATTTAAATGTGGAGACGTATTTTCCATTATCTTTCGTTAACACCCCCCTCCCTAACCAACTTTCGTCCTCTCCGCTTAGCTTTGTTACTCCGGACACTAAAATAGAAATTTTGTAATAATATCAGTTTTTAATTTAGTGCTCAAATTTGACAAACGTTGGCATAGGGGAGGAAGGATAAAAATTCTAAATCTGTCCTGCACCTAAACGTTGAAAAGTGATACCAAAAATCTCCGCATGATCCCACAAGGCATGCAACTTAATATGCCATAAGTGTGACACTCAATTCAAGTGTCAATTATGAACTCTTATTAGTATCGGCTTAAATTAGCTTTATGCCGTGCATAAGGGCCATAACAATAAAACCCATGTTTGATTTTCGCAGTATAATCAGTCGGTATATGCAATTATTTATATAAGTTCTCACGCAAAATGCACCTGAAGAGTATAGCTGGCATTGGGGAGGATTGACGCTTGCCACCCCATTTACCCTTCTAGCTACATAGTGAGATACAATGTCTGTAGAAATAGGTATTCGGACAAGTTTTGCTGTCGAAATTAATCATATTTTTGCTATGCACCACACAAAATTATGAATTTTCTATGAAAATTGTGCGTTTACTAAAGTTTGACTGAAGCTGTCCTATAGACAACATTAGTTAATCTTTTGTTATCCATTGGTATTGCTACAACTACACATTCTTTAACAGATTTTAGCAGCTCCCGAGTTTATCTTCAAGTGCACCTATGAAGTCTAGATCTAGTTTTTAATTTCTAGGCCTAATCTAGTTATATTAAGTTTCGATAACTTCCTTTAAATCTGTAAAACCATAACGTGAAAAACTATTTTGGTAATAAGTTGGCTGACTGGGCTCTTGTCAACTTTAGGGGCATCCGTGTCACGCGAGAAAATATATTTTATGAATATGTGTGTCTTATATAAATAAACACACATAAAATTGTTTATTTTCTTAAAATTCGGGAATTTTTGGAAAGGAAATTTATTTTAAATTTAACTTCCCGAAAAACCCCGGATGTTTGAGAAGGAAGCTATCCTTGCCAAAAAACTCAGGAGTTTTTAGAAGGAAATTTTCCTTCCCGAAAATTGCCGAATTTTCATTCTCCAAACAACCTTCTGAAAAATTCCGGCTTTTCCTTCCCAGTTCCGAAAAGTTCCCGATTTTTCCATCACAAAAATCCCCGAATTTTCTGTTTCCACGTTTCCCGAAAATCCCTGACTTTTCCTTCCCGAAAATTCCCGATTATCCCGTGTCTGAAAAAATCCCCATTTTTCCTTGCAAATATTCCAGAAATTTCTGTTACCAAAAATTTCCCCGTTGCCAGAAAATTCTGAGCTTTCCTTCCCAAAAATTCCGGATTTGCCCGTTCCCCGAAAATTCCTGACGTTTCCTTTCCATAGGTTGCAGATCTTCTCGTTTCCTAAAAATTGCGACCTTATCTTCCCACATATTCCCGATTTTTGTGCTTCCCGACAATTCCCAACTTTTTATTCTCAAAAATTCCAAATTTTCCAGACAATTTCTGACTTTTTCTTCCTAAAAATTATCGATTTTCTTGTTTTCAGACAATTCTTAAATTTTCCTTCCCAAAAATTCTCTGTTTTCCCGACTAATCTTCACTTTTCCTTCCCAAAAATTCTCGATTTTCACATTCCAGGCGATTACCCACTTTTTCTTCCCAAATATTCCCGATCTTCCCGACTAATCTTCACTTTTCCTTCCCAAAAATTCCAAATTTTCACGTTTTCGAACAATTCCCGACTTTTTCTTCCCAAAAATTCCCGTCTTTCCCGTGTTCCGACAATTACAGACTTTTGCTTTACAAACATTCCTGATTTCCCCGACAATTTCCCGCTTTTTCTTGCCAACAATTCCCGATTTTCTCGACAATTCCCGCCTTTTCTTTCCAAAATTTCATTTTCTCATTTACCCACACTTTCCAACTTTTCATTTCCAAAAATTCCACATTTTGTAGACAATTCCTGACATTTCCTTCTTAAAAATTCCCGATATTCCCGTGTCCCGGCAATTCCCGACATTTCCTTACAAATTTGGTCCATATCACCTTTAGGGGTCTTACTTTACATTGTTATAAAAAACAACAGCGTAGTGCGGCGGGTTCTGGGGGCGGCACCTCCCCGACTTAGGCTTAGTATAGGAACTTGGGCTTAGGCATTGAAAATGGCATAGGATTCAGTTCACTTCCGCTCCTAAAAGTAACATTTGTCCCAATTTTCCCGTTTCCTGACAATTCCGGACTTTCCCTGCCCAAAAATTCCCTAGTTTTAAGAAAATAAACAACTTTATGTGTATATATGTATAAAACACACATATACATAAAATATAATTTTTCCGCCAGAAACGGCAGGAACGTAAAGGTGACATGAGCCACTGACAGGATAATGACAGATGATGGTTTTGTTCCGCTGTATAGGTTTTAAGCGGTAGAAACTAATTTTATATCAAAACGCTACGACAACATCCATCACAAGTTTCAAGCAAGAAATACACCTGCTGTTGTTCGATTTAAGCACAAACAGTTTGATGTTCAAATGGATTTACTATGGTTGTTAGGTGATTTGCTCGAAAAAAGGTGTTGATTTTAGTGATTAATTGAGTATTCAACGTCATTCAGTATATTGTTCCGTTTCAGTTTGAGTCAAACGCTCGTTCGATTTCAGCTTTATAACTTGAATGATAAATACTGGTGTTATGGTCGAATTTTCTTACAGGAACCAACTGATGGTGATCTTTTTCGGATGCACAATAGCGCTTTGCAAATTTTGCTTATAGTTGGTGGTTTCCGTAGGTTATAAAATTTTGTGAATCATGGTATATGAATCCACTGAAGTCAGGTTTTTATTTTCTGGAC
Organism: Trileptium ribeirensis; assembly: GCA_030248225.1. Taxonomy (NCBI): domain Eukaryota; kingdom Metazoa; phylum Nematoda; class Enoplea; order Enoplida; family Thoracostomopsidae; genus Trileptium; species Trileptium ribeirensis. The sequence continues at coordinate 9,078 of JASANE010005539.1, read as the reverse complement.
TCCATTAACACTGATAGCTAGTTCCTTATAAACTATAATATATATTTCGAAAGTTTTTGCCAGTATTATTGTTAGTTCGGAAATTGCTTTATGAAGATTGTTGCCTTGCAAACAGATAAAAATAGGTTATACTGCTTGTAATATATATTTAAGTAAATTTATCTACACAACATAGCATGTTTTCATTTTCAGGGGTACATACCAAGTTTCATTAAGTGTTGCCAATTTATTTTATGACACGATTTGCTCCTAGGCTTCAAACAAACCGTTTAAAGGGGATTAAAAGAGTTTCTTTTCTTAACTCTGGCATTGGCTGAATAGTACTTATGAATAAAGATTTGATATTTGATAAAAGTAGTGATCTATCTTTCATATAAAGGTATACTACAATCGTAAAAGTTATCATGCAATAGCGTAAAATTAACCTGCACCATCATCATATTTTGTTATTCCGCATATTTGTTACGGAACGCATTTCAGCTATTAAAATTTTATCGACAGATCTGTCAAACGTCGTTTGTATTTATAACTGATGTCACAAAATGGTATATGATCTCGTTGCAGTGGTGATGTTGTTAATTTTATTGTCAGCTCCTAGACGGCAATATAAATATAGCAATGTGGCATTGTACTGGACACGAGCCAGATTTATGATCTTAATAATGTTTGAAATTGGACTTAACTGGACTGTTCGAAATATGAAACAGCAAAGGGTTGTAAAGCTGAAAGATGTTTAAATAGAAATATTTTAGTACGTAATTTAGTAATGGTTGCATCAAATTAAAGTATACAATGTAGTCCAATCGCGCACGGAAATCGCAAGATTTTGAGAAATAAAGATAATCATGGTGCCATTGCTAATAGGTATGTGACAACAATTATAATGCCATTAAAATAATAGAAAAAGAATTAGGGGCCCAGTGTCGCTGACGTAATCCTGACTGAGGCGCTGCCAGCAGCATTTCAAATTGACATTCTCCAGACACCAAGTTTGTCGGCTTGAAGTTCCATTGAACAACCTGGATCATTAAGCTTTTTGAATGTCGCTGATTTGGATTGACAATAACATGTTTCATACAATCCAAAATAACTTGTTCTCATTGCTTCGCTTTCTTAGAAAATGATGGAAATGTAAATGAGAAAATGAGTAAATGAAAATAATTATTCATTACCTTAGTGAAATTTAGGTTTCGTTGAAGGTAAGATGTGTTGATTATTTCTGTTATAAAATTGTGCTCTTGACCACACGAAATCAACTTGAATCATTACCGACAGGTGCACGTTTCTATACGTGAGTTCTGATTTAAGTAAATCAGCTCAATCATTTTAGTTACAGTTTGTTTTATCAAATGTCGAATAAAGAAATTTTGTAGAAGAGTGTGACATTTGGTCAAGTTCACGGACTTTACATTATCCAAGCATGTGGTAGTATTTCGAACTACCCCACCCCCTAATATTCTCTAAGATGAATTGGCTATCCCCTTTTATTTCATTTGTTTTTTTATAACAAATTTATAGAGTTATAAACAGTGTTGTGGCCTTAAGCCATATTTGCCCCACTCCGCCTGAGCCCATACCAAAACACTTCTGGCGCCCAAAGCGCGCGGATAGCATTTATGAGACAAAGTAATAAAATTACGAGAAACAATTCATGAGAATCAAGAATTATTGATTACATTCAGCCCTACCTGTCGCGATAGCCATGTATTCAGCCGAGCCGACGGACTTTAGAAACCTATGATTTATATATTACGCTGTCGTATATATTACACATATATTAGAAATACTTAAATATTTTTTATATATTAATTATGATAGATTTAATAACGGTGTAACTGGCTTATACGTATTTTAATTTTGATATATTTTATTTCTTTTTATGCCAGCGCGAGCTTACTATTTGGTTTCATAAGTTTTAAATAAACTTCAATACTAGTATATAAAAAGCACGTGCTTGCGATAACCAAAATTGCGCAATTTTTTAAAAATTTTCGTGTTCTTTACGAGCACATAACTTTTTTCCGCGAAATGAGAGATCAGCGCTATTTTTTCAAAAAGAGTGCCAAATTTAGCAAAAAAATAAGTATCAGTACAATTTTAGCTGTATGTAGCTTCAAATATTTTGTTAAAATTGGTGTATTTTCCTTTAATTGGTACCAATTTGATAAAATAACATAAACGTTTTCGATATATAATGTAGATGCTAATTTTGATACTGAAATTTTGAAATCAATTTGGCTGAAGTTGGAGAAAAGATTTCTTAGATGCGTTTAAGAAAATGAAGGTGACTTAAAACCGTCATTAGAAATGCAGTTAGGAACACATTTTGCGCTTACTATATTGTAAGAACATTTTTGCCCCCCAAACTTGTTATTGAATTTATATATATTTTTATGCATTCATCAGTGGTATATATATGTATTCCGGGTGCCTGTTGGCGCACAGTGGCAGCGACCTCCACAATTTTTCATATGTATAAAATGAATTTCCAGCTCACCAAACTAACTGCATTTTTATTAAATGCTGCTTGTGTTTAAATATATATGCATTCATTTATAGTCATGGAAGATCTGTTAACTTTAGGATCATTTGCATAAACGCTCATATGGGAAGAGAAGGGAATTATCGCTCTGATGGTCGGACTGAACTCATGGCTTCACCGGTCGCACACCTGATCCTCTCTGAAGCTTCACACCCACCCCAACCCCCACCCATCACCCCGTCTAAGACGCGCAGAAGATTTTAGCAAAAATAGGCAAACCTCGGCCGAAAATAAGCAAAAAATGAACGAAATTAACAAAAATTGGGAGAAAATTAACAAAAATTGAAGGAAAATTGGCATAAATTCAAAAAAATTCTCAATCTAAAAATTTTCGACAATTTATTCGGTGATGACCCCCTCAATTGAATTTGAAACAAGGCGACTCGAGGTTTTTGCATCCACAACTAGAAGTCCCCTCAGGCGGCTTGGGAAACGACGATTATAGCGAATCGACAATACCATAACCAAATCTGCAGTTGAAATGCCAGGTTACAACTTCGGCGAAGGCCGAGTTGATGTAGTTTGATATTATCCCTCAAATGTAGCTAATATATACCTGTTGGTCAGTTCCGGGAAAGTTTTCAGCCTTTATTTCAAATCCGGGCATTGCTTTTGATTGATAATCGATTGCCCATTCACAAAAGTGATTTGCAAAATCAAACGCTCTATAAACCGAAAAATCAAAATATTATTAAATATCAATTATCCAACGCTAAGGTGCTGTTATTGGACGCGTTTATAACTATAGTATTGGTCCTTGCTATTGTTGAAACTATAATTCATCAAAACATTTGTAAATATTTATTTGTAAGAAAATTTCAAAAGTTTTGGAAACAAGCGTTAAATTGGTGCAAACTCATTGGATTCAGAACAAATATTACTCAGCCTTACACCAACAGTCAACACCAGTACGTTTACCAAGTCCGATGAAATGATTTTTGTCCCATAAAATATCATGCCTTATTCAACTTCACAATACTGCCGAAGCAAGGTGTCATGAATAGCATCTACTTAAATATGTTCAAAATAAAATGTATTATTTACTCCAATAAACTGTTTACACCAATGAAATGCGGTTACGGCTAATCAACAATTCAACCAGTTGCCCTTTTGTATACTGCATATCATACATCTAAATCGAACTTTACCTTACACCACACCACTTTGCCTTAACTCTTAACATAACAGATGTATGTCGCAGCAGGTATAATATCAAGACAAAAATTAGCTGCAAAACGCACCTCTGTCGTTCGTTAGGATTTGAGCAAGTGTACTTGACTACGATCCGCGGGTTCTGCACAGTCTTTGCTCAGGGCAACATGTTTAATTGATCGAGTGTTATTGCTGCCCCCAAGCACACAGAAACGGATGCACACTGAGCTTTTATGTAATATGTTTGAATATTGTATTGAATATATTTCACCAGATACTTCCTTTTTTAATTAAATAGAACACGGAAGAATTTTTAACATTGGACCTAAAACATCACCGGACAAGGACGAACGGTCGAATAGTAGAGATCTCTGAATGATTAGCAAACTCTAAAAGGTGGATTTTTAATAGTGTTTCGCTATGAACAGATTTAGCAATGAAATGCTTTTCTTAGCACACAGTCTGATAAAAGACTAAAACAGTGCCAAGGTGACCAGTCCATATCACAATTATATGATACATAACTACGTATTCCGTTTTGTTCTCCGGCAGATAGAAGTTTTCTCGCAGAAATAGTGTAAATAGCGCTTACTGCTAGCTATATATTACTACAGCATTATGCATTGTGTACACATACATGCGACACGTTAACGTGGCGATAAAATAACTTGTACACAACCATCCTAAGGGATGGTGGTCAAAAATATATTGAAATTTGAAATGACGTGTTCTGTTTTTAGTAAATATATCCCCGGAAATTCAACCGATATATTCTAGAAAATGTAAGTAAATATATTCATGAAAATTTTAGTAAACTTAATGGTTGACGTCATCGAAGTTGGTGATGTTGCACAAATTCCGAAAACATCATCTGGTGAAACTGCAAAGTCTGAACACATCATCACGTGAATGCTACTCAAAGTCCGAAAACATCATCAGGTGAATGCTGCGCAAATTCCAGAGACATCATCAGGCGAATACTGCGCAAATTCCAGAGACATCATCACGTGAATACCGCGCAAATTCCAGAGTCATCATCAGGTGAATACTGTGCTAATTCCAGAAACATCATCAGGTAAATACTGCGCAAATTCCAGACACATCATCTGTTGAATACTGCGGAAATTCCAGAGACATCATCAGCTGATTACTGGGAAAATTTCAGAGACGTCGGCAGGTGAATGCTGTGGCATTCCGGAAACGTAATCAAATCATATGTGCAAAGAGAACTGGCTTAACTGCATCAGCTGTCTCATCGGATCGTTGGCGTGAAACCAAGGATATATATTGAAATTATTCAACATCCGAAATTTTAACAAAACGTCCCTCTATCGATGCTTAAAACAGTGGATTTCTGTTCTGTCACGGGAGTAATTGAGCACACCATACAAAACCGTGAACTGTTAGCATAAAAAATCTTCCAATGCGGTGTAATATATGTTGTATAACCTCTTTGATCGTGTTAATGTTTGTTACCAATAGTGTGTTTTGAATTCCTCTAAAATACATTCACTTAAGCTTCGTTTTGCGCTTGAAAAGTCATATTTGCAGTTTCGCAATAAAGGATTTGTACATGCTCGTAGTGAAATAATGTATACTACGTTCAAATGTAATAAACGCACGTAACTGCGGCAAAATTTAAGCTAATTCAGTCTTCAGACAAACGTATGCTGCAAAAAGTCACTAAAATTGTTGTGAGGTATGATACCCAAATACTGCTTTCAACTAATCTGTTAACTTACTTTTTCTTGCTATCTCCGGCCACTCCTTCAATAAATTATATCTTTATTGTCTTTATCTTTTTTGCAATCAATTTGAAACTCGATTACGAATTTGAAATTACTGCGACTGAATTTTAGCTAAAATAAACTGCTTTGTTTTCACGCAGTGTACAAAAAGTTCTAATTTCGTCCAAGCCAAAGCCTGTCGCAGTGGCATGCTACATAGCAATACATGCGGTTGTGCCACCTGTATCAAAGTGATGTTGCTCTTAAAAATGCAATTATCAGTAAAGGGGGACTCGTTTTTGATATATATACATAAGTGTAGCCTACGTGGTCCTAGGGGTGTTAAGAACCACCGTAGATTACACACGAACTATACTGAATATTTACGCAAAATTCTCCACCAAGATATCCAATGCTTTATTTCTTATCCTTAAGGCCTTAATGTGTCACCACTTATAGCAAACTCGTTTATTTCTGTCAGTACAACACAATTCAGATAATACAAATATAAGACACATAAACGGCTGAACCGTACTCACCTTGATCGCGCAGCTTCTGAGGCCGACTGAGGCCCTGATCTAACTGCGCAACCGCTTAAATGCCCGAGCTAGAGGTTTACTCCTAATTTTCTCCCTATTTATTTCTCTAAGTGATCGAAATTACATAATAAATTTTCCAAGTTTTACTCTGGTTCCACTCCCCTAAAATTCCCTCTTAAGTGAATTTTAGTCGTTAGAGAGTAAGTTTTTATAGATTTCCCCGAATTCCTAAGTATAAACAAATTTTAGGATTTTAGTCGAAAATCCAGCAGATACACATACACATATCCGCTAATGTAGGCCTAATGCTTAAGGCACCCAACCCTTACACTCAAATTCGATATATTTAAATTCTATGCCTTAGGCTCACATGAAACTCTTGTAAATTCGTTTCTCCTATAAAACTCCCTGAAACTTAGCTAAGTCTCAAAATTCTCCTGGACCCTGTATAAAAGTTCCAACACAATACGAGATACATCAAGTGCGCATAGAAATGTAAACACACGACAAATGATACTGCATACATACACTACGTTCCAATATACAACAAATTCATAAACTATGTGTGACAAACATACACTTCGTATAGAAATAAACATATACATATACAATACATATACTTTTGTATACAATATTTTATAACAACAATGTAGACTGTAAACACACAGTAAATGTATTGCACAGATGGTAAACAAACAAACAATACATAAGGGAAGGAAATTGGGCCATGTGAAATGGAGTTAAGAGCGTCGGCCCGTCGTGTTTGGGGTTTACGACCTAATACGTCCCCCGGGTTCACATGAGGGAATTTGTTTCCCAAAACAATACCTCGTTACATAAGGCCGATTATATAATTATACACCAAATAATAGTGCCTGCGGTCTATTGTCGCTAAAATTTTCGTACAGCACATATGTTACTTGGTGGAATTCGCATTTAGCCCATCCAAGTTCTCTCTTAAAATAGTGACAACTATTTTTCAAACTAATATTGACTCAGTTATTTTTGTTATACAGATATCTCAATTATCGCAGGTTTTCATGTAATTTTTGACTCTTTAACCTTAATATTGATAAACACAAATTATAGATTTTGCAGGGCAGAAAAAACAATCACAACCTTATCTTAGTCTGCAACTTATACAAATCTGGTCATTAGCGAAACTACGTTGGTACGATTGCCAAAATTCTCGAATCATTCTGGCTTGCCGCGCTACCGAATCTAGCTGCTGAGGTACTGGAAACTTGACAATACCAATTTTAACGGAAACGTGTACGTGTACCGTAAAATTTTCAGATTGGGCCTAAATATCGGTGGACGAAATGGAGACGTCTGCCGTGTATTATTTTCGAATGATGAATGAACTATAGTAGTTGGGTTTGGAAAGTGTCCCAATAACCAGATTTACAACAATGCGATGTAGCATACCATATACATATTCTGGCAAAATACGAAATGAAGTAAACGCAGGAACAATTTACTATTATACAAAACTGGACTATGAACATAGTAGCTAATTTAGAAATTTTCAGTGGACTAGATATGCGTTGTATTTCAGAAACACACGCACGAATCAACTGTATTCTGCACCATTGTAACCTCACCATTACTTAAATTACTGCAGGTATATATCTATGTGTACACGCGGGTGTATGAATATAGTGGCACATGTATATGTGGTTATAACATAGTTCTTTATTTAAAGATTTTCTTGTTTATTTTCACGATTGGGGTTCAATAAGGCTCCCTAGGGGGATTTAAGTTGTGTGTAATTTGCTTTTCCTTTTACTGCTGTACGAAATTTTTAGTTTAAATGTTATGGCTTTTATGATTTCGGATATATAATATTGGACCGAAAGTCTTAGAGGTAAATAAGTTGTGTGGTAAAATATTTGAATTATACAACTCTCTGCATTGCATGATTTTCGGGACATTGAAGGTCATCTTCGAAATAATTTTGTGTTCATGGATTTTTTCTTTATTTTCGTATGTACAGATATAAATTCGCTCATTTACAGTCTTTGTGATGTGGTACGTCATCGCTAGCTATCCAGTATCATCGTGAGATCGCTTCCGATGGCATACGTGCATCTTTCAGCAGTGACATACCAAGGTAGGTGTTATTTAGAACTGTATGAATATCCGCTTCGGTTGCTTTTGACAGCGACAACGCATTGTTTTTGTGTAGCATGAACACTGGTTTTAGGATGCTACTGTATGAAAACTACTTGATGACATAAATTCCAATCCGTAATATTTGCAAGTATTTTTTACTTAAAAAACTTTTTCTTTTTGGTTAAATTCGCCTACAATTGCTGCGACAACGATGAATACAATTCTTTTGTATTTATTTTTCATTGCTGTTTTTGTCTGATAAAAATACAACTACGGAGCTTAATTTAAACGTGTATTACATGAATACATAGGCGCTGCTGTAGCGCAGCTACGACGAAGGTTGTTGCTCCGGAGCATGCTAAGAACTTGCGTGCAGAACTTGTAGGAACAATGTCGTTATAGCCTTTAGATCCACTTAAGCTCACTTGTCCCTGGTATTACAACAACATAAATTTTTTCTTTTTTCTTTTTCAATGCAATGTGTTTATGTACTTATCCAGGTATAGTTTCGTTTACCCAATAGCCGAGAAATTTTTTTGTCTAGCTGGCGCTATAATACAAGATACGTCTGTTTTCTTTGTAATAAAATATTTTTATATTTCAGCTATCGTTATCCGGCAGTGGTGCATATTAGACGAGGCAGTGTATTAAGTTTTTGTGCGCTTGACTACAACCTAGCATAATATTGCAATAACACCGTAAAATGTCGGAGATATTATGACTCCTTTGCTTAATGTATTGTTTTTCTACGAATGTGGTATTTTAAACTCGTTGCATTTCATCTACTCCGACATTTTAACGATTCTTGTGATGACTATTCTATTTTTTGATATTTGATTAGATCAGCATCGTTCGGCGTTTTAGTAGCAACTATTCGGCATTTTTGCAGTAGGCCACGTATTTGAATTCGTAGACAACACATTTCTAAGCATAGACTATTGTAATCTAGAGGATGAAATAATATTTTTGCGTTGTATTTTTTAGTCTTTTTGAATGATGAGTA
>JASANE010005536.1:0-15282 GCA_030248225.1 Trileptium ribeirensis | reverse complement strand
CCTGGTTCCTGATGAGTTTACCAGTGCAAAGTAGCGTATTGTCTCTACGTGTTACAAGCGAAGTTGCGGCGTTGTCCGGAGGGCCTTTAAATATCTATTTGCAATTTTCAAAGCGTTTTACCAGCCTACTCTGGTTATTTTCCGTACCATGATATCGCAGACGGCGACGGACCTTTGAACGAGCCCGGCATCCGTCATCCCCTTATAGTTACAAGTGCTACCAAAGTGTGATTTCCGTCTATTAGCTTGTTGTTTTCCATAACCATTACCTAGAATATTATTATAACCAAGTAAACGTAACATTTTTGATTTTCTTCGGTCTTAACAGACGTGTTTTCCTGAACGTGCAGCCAGGGGCCTCCTATTCCGGGACGGTCGTAACCGTCAACCCTATAACACGAATACCTACCGGTTGAGTTGTCGACTGCCTTTCAACTGTTGTCGGCGTAGTACTCTTATTCTGAGTCTCCTACAGGTCGGGTGGGGCTCCTTTCCTCGCAATTTGGGGACCCATTGGAACACTCGTCCCTGACGGATTACACTAATGCAAAATGGTCCATTGGGCCAAACGACATGTTTATGCGAGACTGCACATTATTTTTACACAAAATGTTAAAAATTAATACGTACATGTTTATACAAAATGAACTGCACCTTTCTATACGAAACAAACTGCACATTTTCATACAAAAGTAACTGCACATTTTATACAGATAATCAACTGCACATTTTATACAAAATAACTTGCACATTTTATACAAAATAACTTGCACATTTTATACAAAATAACTTGCACATTTTATACAAAATAACTTGCACATTTTATACAAAATAGCTTGCACATTTTATACAAAATAACTTGCACATTTTATACAAAATAACTTGCACATTTTATACAAAATAACTTGCACATTTTATACAAAATAACTTGCACACTCTATACAAAATAACTTGCACATTTTATACAAAATATTAACGTAAACCACACGGTCTATACCTTCCTGCAGAATGTCCGCTGGTGCGAGGCGACCCTTGTACGTGACCAGCCCTATCCGACGTATCCCAGTCCAATTTTGGGTGTAGTTGTCCTAAAGTATCCGTGGCAGGGTCGGAACGACCCTGTTACATTAATGCTACTGCTGCTACACAAGGTTCTTTCAGAACTCTAACCGTTATAATAGCCACATAAACATATGAATGACGACGGCAATTTCACCGCAAGAACACATAAGCAAGCACGAGTGCAAGCTGAATATTGCTATTGCAAATTCAACTTTTTTAAGTAAAGGAATTTATAAATTAAAATAAAAGTCTTAAAACAAAAATTCTAAACAAAAAATATATTTATCTACACTATTTTTAACCACTGTAAAAATGTCTTAAAAATAATAGATTATTTTTGGATTTCATTATGCGACATGATTATCTGTTTATGAGGCATATATAACGGCGCTGCGTAGGCTAAATCTGATGTTAAAGTTTGCCATTTTTAAAATATTTTAAACCACTAAACCCACATGGCCACCGTCTTTATGTAACTGATTATGCTACTACATGAAACCAGACCCTAAATGCTTGTAACATTTTGGCAGTCGTTATATATTTTTGTTGCTATTATAACGGTTAGTGTTCTGAAAAAACCTTGTGTAGCAGCAGGATTAGCATTAATCATATTTCAGGACACGTAGTAAACATAAAATTAAATTGTTCAAACCTTGTTCCATGATTTCACTTGAATAAACATGCATTTTACATGTTTCATCGTAGCTTTGTCACCTTGTCTTGTATACATATGCACAACATGTCTTTTGGAGATAGATGTATCCTTTAGAATATAATTCGTTACTGTTGCGTGCGAGATATATAGCTATGATGGTCGCTACTATTGCACGTGTCATGAAAATAAATTTTGTCCCTACCGTTCCTCCGATAATACGTCACTTGCGCGATATCTTCTGCGCAATGATTATACAAAGGTTGCTGAATTCATGTAGTTGTTAAACGTATATATTCAAGGGTGAATTCTACATAATAATTGTGGGCGTATGATTATCCCACAATTACCAATCGGTATTATGCGAATGCTACACGACTTAAACTGTAGCTGTCTGCTGCAGTATGAAGCTTCCGTTGCACGTTCACTGATGGGAAACGATGTCAAACTTAGTACAGCGTCTAATTTAGCTTCTGGAAAAGTCGCTAGAGAAACCTGCAGATCAAAGTAACTAATCACAAATCACTGTTCGTGCTTGTGGCAGTATAATATAAACGCCATTGAGTATGACGCGAATTTTTAAAGGTTGAGGGATTTTTCATCAATTATAGGCTTCTTCCTGAGTTCAGCATCTTTCATGTACAGAGTCGCTTCGAATGAAGTCGTGTGTTTTAGAATTGCGAACTTGGCGCAGCTCATCTCACACGGACCCTTGCGAAAGCCTAAACTCATGTCACTGACTGCTCCGTTGTTGTTGAATATTTTTATCGAGCCTAAATGGTCTTTAAATGTTTAATTTCTGCTGTAGAATACAAGACGTTTTTACAAACAGGTTTTATAATGCCAATGAAGAAAAGAAGTGCAGTACATTTTTATTAATTTGCTTGTTGAATTTTAATCGTGTTGTCACCAATAAACGAACATCCGTCATTTGTTGTTTAAACTACTGTACTTTAACTAAGCGTTCCTACATTAAGGTTATAACGTTACGCCAATCTGCTTAGCTTGGATCGTTTATATTATGACAGTAACTTGAGTTTTATTTTTATATCGGGAAACGCGATGACTATTGGTTCAGTATGTTACTACATTTTAAGACGTCCTGATAAAACAGTGCCAGCCATGAATAACTGAAACAATATGTAAATTTCCTACGTTTCCGCGTCTCTGATGTCAATATTAGTAAGATTGTATGGCCCCATATAGTTTTAGCAGGATGATTTTGATCGCATTGAAACAACCCAGAATTTACAAAAATGGTGAAGAGTTCTGTTTTCTTCTGTTTTTAAATAGTTGGTATGCATCATTTTATGCAAAATTATGTGTGAACACAGAAAAAACATAAAAAGATATTAACGTTAGCTTATTAGTTTTTTGAGCGCTAACCTAAAACTAACCGTACAGAATTGTTGTAGTGATGTCACCGAATCGAATATAGCGGCATAAATGATATACATTGGCTGTCTAGCATAAAATTATGAGAGAGTGTAAAAATTTAAGCTCCTATATTGCGCTAACGCATGCTGGTGTTCACGATTATACAATTTTATATACATATAGTACATCGCCTTTGTCACTACACATAACCGTATAAATATAATCATAAAGTTGAAATACTCGTAAAATAAACTGTAGCTTTGCATGTAGTAATGTGTGAACGAGAATAGAGTATTAACCCTAAAGGACATAATATACCTGATTTGAAGTTACAATTATATTTTGCTACAAGCAAGCCGAGCTGCATCATTGAGTGAGTATAAAAGTTGTTGCTGTGTCAGCAGAAGAGTTTGTTGACCGCAGCGTTTCCGAGTATATATTTGGGCGTTACTTGTTGGAAACGAATGCAACAAAACATCGTTCTTTAGGTAATTATCATTTTAGACTGCATAATCACGTAAAAGTTAAATTGATTTGCACTGTTTACCTTTTCCTTGGACGAAACCGCTGCCGGCGAGTATACCATCTATTGAATCTACTGATCGGTGCTGTAGTCGCTAGTAACGTTTCTGCTGTGAAAATGGCGTTAAAATAGATTTGATACTTGATGGACCATGAGTTGCGGTCTAATCTGTAGGATTTCGATTTGACCATTTGTATATATGTATTGTATTGCTATATTTGAAGAAACCTCGTTAAGGTTAGTTTTGATAGATAGAAATAAATTATCATCTTAAAATTAGCGAATTAAACGATTATGCATTCCATTTGTTTAGTTTAGTATTCACGATTTGGTCATCGTCCTGATTCTACTTATAGTGCGATCAGATAACGTGATGTAACTTACCTAAGTGTAAAAACTTTGAATAACCTTTTGTTCATAGCAGGAAGCTCGAATATAGTATGTCATCTTGCTAGCAAATGCCATAACGTTTTAACAGACTAGTTTTTGTAGATAAACAGCTATTCTGTGCGGAAATACGACTAATTCTATAGAAACGCGTGTGTTTCCGGTTCCACAATATGTACAGACCATAGGTGTCTCTGTAGGCTGGGGAATAGCAAAAATACTAAAGTGGAGAGGGGTTTGGGCTCATGACCCGCTACTATTAGCGTTTTATCGTCTGTATAGCCGATGATCCTAAAAATCTGGTAAATAATATCGTCTGACCTTATAGTAAGATTTTCCGCGCTCTGCATTGCCTGGAGATGAAATCACAACGAACCGAATGCTTTCCTCGATGCGGCTTTAAATTTTTTTACATCCCTTTGACATCTAATTCTTTACTTCGCTTCTCTCATCTAAAAACTAATGCCATAGGTTAACACTATGATCGAACAAAATTTTGTGGTTTTAAATTTAACACTTGCAGAGAAACTGTTCAGTTGAGTGACGGGTTTGGGCTGGAAATCCGTATTTTAGAGTGAAAAACAATAATATATTTCTAATAAAAGCACAGTTTACAATGCCAGAAATTACAGCCAAAGAAACTAGTGTGAAAATCGTTGCATGTTTAAAGTATAATTTTCTAAGACTCAAACGTGGTGTGCATCTCTGTCGCTGTCATGGAATAAATTTATTTCGCGAGATACCACTCTCCAAAGTGCATGGAAGATAATATGCAGTATGCGACACATACACTTTATTCTGCGTTTAGTATTTAGGTATTAAAATTTTATTTTAACCCAGGCAGCTCTGAAGGGCGTTTAACGGATGTTTAATGTAATACATTAAAGTTTTAATACTGTTGACTCTCGAATCTTCTTGCCGATATATGATTAAACATGTTTGAGTGTCTAACGTTAATGGTTGTAGAAATGACTATTTTTTGCCCAACAGTCACAAATGTAGTATAAAATTTTTCTGACCCACCACAATTTTGACATGCGTGCTACTGTATAAGGCTCCACCCCGCGCGATATTAGGAAATTGTAGGAATTACGAGCAGATAGTTATACAAACTTATATTAGATTTTAGCAAATTATAAGCGATTTCGACAAGTGCAAAATTTACCTTCTACCCGGTCGTAGCCCCGCCGAGGACTTTCCAGCTGCCTATGCGACACCCCGCTCTCCTCAATCCGTCAGGACCTGAACATCTATGGAATAGATTCAGCTGTAATAAGTTTGTGTGGGATATATTCTCAAAAGCGGAAGAGATTTTAGTCCAAGGGAAAAAGTAAATTTTATTCATTCGGTTTATTACAACCGTCACATTACGCCATAGTTTGCAACTTTAGACATACTACATTATATATAAGTATATGTATGCCTTTTAAGACAATCGCTGCGTAGGTATATACTCTCTTTTGTGATTAATATTTATACATGCACAAGGTCCGAGGTCTCAGGGGGTAGTAGGGTCCTCGAAGAAGGTGGGGTCGGGCTTTGGCTTACCGGGCAGGGGGAGCGTTCAACTGCCCGGGTGGGGTTTTGAAGTGCGGAGCTTTTAGCGCAGCCTATCATGTCGGCGCCTGTGGTCCTTCGGGGGAGGGGTTGTTGGGCGACCTGTTGCGGAGGGATCGACGAGGGTTCGACTCCGCTGGAGGATAATCCTCTTACTTTCCTATGAGCATGTACGATTAATATTACCATGATAAGCCTCTCTGCCAGAGACACATCCTGGATTTTGTTTTGGGAAGGGCTCGATGTCTTGAGAAGAATCCGATGACTTCATTTACGCTTTAACGTCACGGTTGCTTCAAAGAGTAAAAGTCTCGGGTTGGCGTTTAATGTCACATTTAAAAATTTACCAGAGGTGTTTTAATAAAGGGGGAGGTAAAAAATTTTTCTTGACGCAATCTTCAACGGGCCTGGAGCCCCAGACTCCCCTATCGCTGCGCCACTGATCCCAATCACATTAAAAATGTTCTAACATGTCATTGATGAGTGAGAATACAATTTTTAGTCTCGAACATTTTTATCAGATCATTTTCAAAAATTTGAGAAGTGTACAAGGCCATATTTGTAGAAAATTCAGCTGGGCCATTCGATGCTATATATTAAGCTTCTCTCAAAAGTGCTTTTGAAAACAATAAAGCAGATAAGAATGGCTTTAGTTTTGGCAACAACGTGTTTATCGTTATTTGCCTCTTGCAGTAAGTTTATTTCACGTAGCTAGAATATATGCTATGTTACAAGCAGAGCTAAGAGCGGAAAATTTACATTACTACAATTGCACTACAATACCATTTTAGATCCTTTCTGTCCTTTTTTATACTGAACCGCTTATTTTGTGAGAAATTTAATATAAAAAATCAAGCATTCAGCTTCTGCTGATTAAAATTTTACCCATTGTTAGGGGTCACAGGTCAAAATGAGGGTGTTTTAGTACCCTTCACGGAAGCAAGGTTATTTTTATCTTCACTTTCGAATTTTTTTACTCATTGTTTTCATTTCATAGCAAAATGATAAATTCCGATGCCTCATTTTTGTTTTTCGATTAAGGCTCTGGTTTTGGAGTTATCGGGTTTGAGGTATGGCACCCTCGTGATTCCTCGACCCAAAGTTCGAAAATTTGTTCTGACTTCCTGTGCGGCTGAAAAGTTACACTTGGGGATTTACGGGCATGGAAAACTCATTGACAGTGTTAGTTTTGCTCTCTCACCCTTTGGGAGGGACGTATGGTGCCCCCATTGTTCGGGTCAGAGGTCCAATTGAAGGTTTTTACCCCATTTTACTACCCTTCACGAAAGCAATGTTATTTTTTTCTTAACTTTCGAATTTTTTTTCTGGTTGGTTTTATTTCATAGTATAATGATAAATGCCGATGCCTCTTTTTTGTTTTTCGATTACGGCTCCGGTTCTGGGGTTATGGAGTTTTAGGTATGGAATGCTCGTTGTTCCTCGGCCCAAAGTTCTTAATTTTATTTTGACGTCCTGAGCGGTTGAAAAGCTTCGCGTGGGGGTTTTAGGGCATGAAAAACTCATTGCCGATGCTGGTTTTGCTCTGTGACCGATGGTTCCATGGGTACGGGCATGGTTCCTTGACCCAAAATTGCTAATTTTATTATGACGTCCTGGGAGGCTGATAGCTTGCACTTAGGGTTTTTGGGAATGGGGAAACTAATTGCCGGTGTTAGTTTTGTTCTAACTTGTGCGGTATTGTGTGATATCAACATATAGCATATCGACATATGCTGTCGAAGGCTGATTCGTTGCGCACACAAAAGGCGTAGGTGTACCTATGCTTCACTACGCTCTGTAATCTCGATCGAGTAACTAGTAATATGCAAACGAGTTTATATATAATCAAAACACTTAGAAAAATATAACGCAGTCGTATTCATGTACTTTGCCTTATGGAATTATGTATAGTTTCGTGCTTAGCCAACGATGAATGTGGTGCTTTCAGAATCTTTGCAGGGGCATCAACTAACCGCAAGCATGTCTTTTGGGTATCAACTATCAGGGCGCCAGGAATAAACAATCGGCGTTGAGTGTTTATTTCTGCTGCCATTTCATTTGTCATTTGCGACTAATAGTTAGTGTCTCAGGTCAGCCTAGGAATGTAGGCGATGCCAACGCAATGACCCTTGAGGAAGGTTGAAAACAACTATATACGCTTTACTGCATACGGTGTAGTAGATGAGTATGACTGCGTCATACGTGCCGGGGGTT
Source organism: Trileptium ribeirensis (assembly GCA_030248225.1). NCBI lineage: Eukaryota > Metazoa > Nematoda > Enoplea > Enoplida > Thoracostomopsidae > Trileptium > Trileptium ribeirensis. The sequence continues at coordinate 7,510 of JASANE010005536.1, read as the reverse complement.
CAGGGATTGACCATGAGGTTGTGGCCGTCCAACTCCCCGCCCACGAGGGTACCAGCGTATCTCCCTTTGGTGCGATGCGCCCATTCTCCGTGCGCTGATAGTGTGCAGAAAATTTTAGCACAAACTGGGTTCAAACTGGCAAAGATAGGCTGAAAATTGAAAAAAATAGGGTAAAATTGGTAAAAATGAAGGAAGTCGTCGGAGATAGGTTCTGGCGTTTTGGGAATCGTCAATTTTTTCTGAATCCGTGGAGAATCTTCGAAAGGCATCTACCTCCTGCGATGACTCCCCCCCCGGCGATCCCTGCTATCTCCTTGAGGCTCGGACCGTCAGCATGTATGGACTGCGCGTTATACCTCACAACGATTTTTTATTGAGAAATGAAGAGAGTTCACTTCAAGTGCGTACACAATGCTTGTTCTTTTGTCAACATGAATTGAATCCCATAAAAATTCGCGTTCAAAGTAATTTCTTCCATCGATGTCCGCAGCTTAGCGAAAACAGACATGGGCTCTGTGATGTACGAATGCAATTTGAGAATACGCGCTCATATCGCACGTTCGTCTGCATTCATGAAATGGCATATTATTCAGGCACCTGTCTTCACGATAGTGTGTTGCGGACAGTGTTAAGGACGTCGTGATGTTCAAATCGGCCGCCGGCTTTCGGATATGTATGCGGCTGGCTTTCGGTTTTGCCGCCCAACCCGTCCAATAATAAATCAGGACGGTGACAATATTACTAAGGCTCAGCCTAAGCCTTAGCCTAAGCCTAAGTCGTTAATCCGTCAATCGATTATGCTGATTTTACCATCATTCAACTCGGGTCGTCAATACAGTTCGAATGGTACATAAAAGATAGATTAAGTATTTGATTATCACGCAATCATAAATTTACACTTTTGGAAATAATCTATAATGTGCCACATGTTTTAGAAGCAATCCTATTGGACTTGATGGCAGGAACGTGGTCATATTTGGCAACTTGTACTTTCAAGCATTATATACTATATGTAAGTATCGTCCTCAGTGGATATAAACCGAGAAATATGCCGGGCTGTTTTTGAACGTGCAGTGGATATAAACCAACAATGTGAAAGGTGTTGGCTCTTACCACATTGATGCAACAAAAATGTTAATATGGTGGAGCAGAGCAATTTCTGATTTACATTTATTCCATATGCTTTCTACTCCCTTTAAATTATTGATACTATCTTTTCTGCAGCGTTTCAAACCTTAGAGAAACAGAAAGAAATTTTTAAGAGAGAGAAAGAAACTGAGAAGAATAAGAATAAGAGAAAGAAAGAATAAGACTAAGAGAAAGAATAAGAATAAGAAAAAGAAAGAAAGAAATAAGAATAAGAGAAAGAAAGAATAAGAATAAGAGAAAGAATAAGAATAAGAAAAAGAAAGAAAGAAATAAGAATAAGAGAATAATAAGCATAAGAGAAGAATAAGAATAAGAGAAAGAAAGAAACTGAGAGAAATTTTTATTGCTATTGGGTACTGCTACATTTTATTGCTATTGGGTATTGCTACATTTGCTTTATAGGCCGCAATATAGCTATGGTCGCCACAAGCCTTATTCTAAAATGACTGCGTGGTTTAGATTAAGTATCTGTTGTTTACACTGTATATAGTAGGAACTGAAGAGCAAAGAGCATTTTGGTTCTATACGTAACTGTGTAGTGGATGAATACAACACCCTGTATAATCAGCACGGAAAGGTTTATATTTTCCAACTATATAACATAAAAATTTTGCAAAATTAATCTTGGAGAGGTTTGCCAGCCGTTCTGACTTTGAATACCAGCCGAAAAAGTGGCTGTCCGGTCGTTTTTTCGGCCGTCCGACTTTCCAACAGTTTCTGTTCGCCGGTCGGTTTGCTAGACGTCCTCCTTACGGCCAGCTAGATTACCGAAGCCGTTTTTTCAACTCGCTGTTCAGCCGACCGCAAAATTCCACGGCCACCTGGCGGCCGGGCGACCAACGTAGACCTTTCCCAATACTAGTACCGGCTTGATATTTTTAGCAATAAAATATCCATACAGTGCGGCCGAAGTTCTTCATCATCAATAAGTTGGTATGAACGTCCATGAAGCATTGAAAGATAATATGTGCACAATGTGTATCTTCAAGGAAAAACAGACATTTTGGTAGTCGAAAATGGTGGAATTTTATCGTCAGTGTGAATCAAATGACTGTAGAAAGGATGTCGAACAAAAGCTCATCAGACAACGGCACCAACGTCAGGCAGTGCAGGTGGCGGTGGAATTCATTATGAAGAAATTAAAAAAATTATTTATTGGATTATGTAGTGTACAAATTTTCTTTGTTGTATTTTGATATATTTGTGTTGTATAATCGTGACATTGTAAATTTATTCAATAAAAAATTAAAAAACATAACGGTGGTTATCAAGCTGTCTGAAGATTGTCCTGGTACAACTGAAATGATTTAAAAATGTGCATTTTGTAATTTCAATCAGTCTTACGCTTGCTCTCCCTCTATTATATCTCTAAATTTTAGTAAGAACGTTCAACGTGGTCACACCAGATAGTCAGTTCCCCGCAACTCTAATCTCATTTATGATTACAAAGATAATGTGTACGAACGGTGTTCGACGGTGACCACCACTTCGTGCGACAAGATAAACGGGTGGAGCATTTCTAAATGTTCGACAAAGTAATTGGTTATCGAGGATTGACGGTCTAAACTGGCTACATGGTTTACGTGTTTACAGGATGCAATACAGTGATAACATCATTCGTCTACGACCATTCAGTTCATGCACGTCAGCGAAAGTATCAATTTTGGTTTATCAATATGGTGAGAAACGAGGGTAGTGAGCGAATATATTGTATTGATAATCGGTCTTTTGTATATGTTGTGTTTTATTGTATTTCTATTTATAAATATAAAATGAAAAACCTTACGACAACCTGTAGCCGTTTTATCAAGCTCTTACCCGAAACACTGTCAAACTATCTGTAGTCACACCAAATTTGTTTACACATCATGTAAACGATCTTTATCACCAATAGGATTGTTTATACATGTATGTGTTTATGTGTGCATGTGTTTACATACATGTACAGTAGAACTATATATCTACAGACATATACATGTATGCTACACATATTTATCTATACTATATTCATACATCCAACCACTTTTCCGAACACATGACTCACAACCACTGACTGTTATCCACTAGTGCAGGGGCTGTAAAACCAACATTTTTTCTACTAACCGTCTACCACAATCGTTGTATTTTACGTTCTTTGTAAAAAGTTTTCAGTATGCTGTATTGATATACCAGTTTAAGAAATGTTTACCTGCTAACTAATCTTAAAATGTATTGATATACCAGTTTAAGAAATGTTTACCTGCTAACTAATCTTAAAATACATATTCTATGATATTATAACTGCATAATATAAAATAGTTATTATGACATATTAAACATGTCTGTAATATTTAGTTTGCTTATCTTTTGAACATAATATTGCCAAACATAGGCAAAATTATCAGCCAAAAGAGTCTATCTAATGTCTATCTAAGCCAACCAGGACTGAAAACTAACTTAAGTTTAAATTTCTATTTTATGACACGTTTGCCAATATATCAGGATCAGTGCATGAGTTGTGTTAATGCTTTTCGTACATTAATTAAAGTAGACTTCATACAATATTCCACAAGGTTTTACCACGCCGGTTCAATGACCGTGGATCGTTCGGTCCCAAGTCTCGTCGTACACTAGCCACAAAGCCATATGTTAGCTGTTGCTGTTTTTCTTAAAGAAATATCCACAATCGTGCATTACCCGACACGTAACCTCTTCGAAATGTAATGAATACTGGGACCTTTTGGACCCACTTTGCATGAAAGGGATGGAGAACTAGTTATTTTCGAATAATGAAGTGGCGTAGGCGGTTTCATAAATAGTTTTGCTAGGGCAATAAAATGCAACTTCTTGGTTTTATAACGAATGAAGAGTCAAACAGTGAGTACTTAAAACACATGGAAACTTGGTGTATTTTAAAAAGAAAATAATGCGTAACCTTTGACTGCGACGTTTTGTTCTTTAAAGCGTAATGATAAATTTTAGACCGTACGCTTAGTGCAGTTAAATGCACCGCTTACATATGTATTAAACACATCATATTGGCAGTATATAGTTAAATTCGTCGCGCCAGTAGAATATATTAATCAGTTATTTTTGGTTAATATTGCCGTGGGGATTAAAACGGTTATACAAATTGGTAAAATTATTAGGTCACTTTCTGTGCTTGAAACGGCTAGTTTTAAAAAAGAAACATTTTCGTAGTTATTTATATATAAAATCGTCCTTTACTAATACTGGAAAGGAGCTATTCTTATTAGCATCAGAAGTAAATATTCTTATATTTATGAATAATGTCGAAGAGTATAAAATTGCATAAAAACTCAGTCCCAATATGATTCAGAAATTGTTTCTTATAATTTTCTATCGTTTATTTGCAGAAACAATTTTCCAAACGTAACTGAATAATGAATAATGTATATACACTAAGTTGGCGAATTTCACAGGCTTATAGAACAATGTTACTTAGTATTCGGTGCTAACATTTTATAAGAAATGATTTGCTTAACGATATTTAGTATTTTGGACTATGTTTGTTTAGACTAAACTTAGAATACCATTTATGTATTAACGAATATTTTAAAACGATAAGTTCATAATATACTTTGTCATTTTAAGCTTTACGTAAGACTAATATGCTAAAGACCATGAGCAAATAATTAAAAAAATTCTATTATTGCCATGATTTAAAACGTTCGTTGTAGAACACTTGATCTGAAATCAAAGCAACAGTAACGATAAGTCGTTCGTAGCTGTCAACATTCATGGTCTCAACATAATTAAAGCTGACATTAGGTATGACATTATTGCACATTAATGATTGATTGTTCAACTATAATACGATGGCATTTAAACATATCGCTATATAACTGATATAGAGTAAGCAAACGTAGTAGAGAGATAGCTGGGTATTATGTTGCACTGAGCTATATTTTATCCTGTGTCAGCACCTAGCTCATTTTCGGGAACAATCCAAATGAGCGTCTTTTTTCAGCTTAAGTGTGACGATTCTGCAACCATTCTGATCCCATTAACTTCAGGACTTGTTGGTGATTTCATTAGTGTGCAAGGTTATCCAAGGTCAGCAGTATGGTTACTCGCTATACGAATTCGTTGAGGAATTACGGTGCCTTTTCATTCAAAAAATATCAATGTTGTAGATACAGCAATAAAATAATAATAAAAAAATTAGTGCTATTGTAATATAACAGAAATGGTGTTTCTTGCTGTTAGAATAAATTATGATCCCGGTTGGATGTAATTATGTTCAGCTTAATTCTAGCGGCCATTTGGTGATAGATTTAACCAGAAACAAATCTATTATGAACAAATTCTTGCATAGCAGAATCAAATCTATATGAAATAGTTTAAGTTCGACTAGTTTCTGCTAGAATTAAATTCAGAATATAATTTAATCACGACTTGATTTGATTCTAGCCTTCATTTTTACCTTCCGCTGCACACATCACCCGGTAGTTGCCGCATAAAATCATGGTGTCGAAGGTCCGTCGGCTTAGGTGGGTAGACTAGCGGCATGTGGGGGAAGGTCGTCGGGGGTAGGGGTAGGGGGCGGCCCTCGGGGGTAGGGGTAGGCCGCCATTTAACAGTTTTGCCAATTGTTACCCAATTTTTGTTAATGTTTGCCGATTTTACTCCATTTTTTTATTAATTTTTTTCTAAAATATTTTTGCCGCACTTAGGGAGAAGGAGGCTAAATATGACTTATGCGAGTCCTACCATTAGGGAGGTTAACCCCCCTACTCCCATCAACACCTATGATCTCAATCTATTTCATTAGTTGAACGAATCGGTGCCAAGAGCTGTAATACTGTTTAGATTTCTCGATCCTTTGATCAATATACGCCTTAGCAGGGTTGAGAAGATTACCACCCCCCAAACCTTCGCACTCATCCCACCAACGAAACCCTAGTCTATCTGTTTGAGGATATAGAGCATTAAATAGGTGCAAAATGATATGTGTATGTAGTTCCAACCACATGGAAAGGTTGAACAACCCCTTTTCCACGCCAAAATCTTGGTGTTACCACCTAGAGCATCAATAATATTGTTTATATTACGTACAACATGCCCAAATATGAAGCGTTCCCCCTTCCGCTGTCTTTTCGTCAACTAACTTTGCGTACAAATAATGAATTTTATTCGTTAATGTATGCAATGCAGTGCTTTATCGGTTTCGAAGAATATCTTTACTTATTGGTTCAGTTTTAATGTTATTCGCATTCTTATTGCGTAATCGCCCTTCAAAAAATTAACATGTAACAGTTGATTTATGCGATAATGCATGTGGAGGTAGTGTTAATCTATTTCCTGACAATGTATAAGACACAACACAGTCTGGCGAATAACTTAAACAATGTGAGACCGGGACGACTAAAACAATAAACCTTTAGCCAGTAAGGTGTTACAGTAACAAGCAGCATTTAATCATACATATTCATTGTCTAAACTTCTGGACCAATCCCTCCTGGCCTTTAACGGAGAGCGGGACTGACAAACTTAGAGCATTTGTACTCCGTTAAAAGAAAACTATCTAGATGGATTCAGGTTGGAGCATTCTTCATGCCGACTGCATTTCGTTTCAGGACACTCTTCTTCGGCAAGGATGTCATTCCAAAATTAAGCTAACAATATATTCGCCGGGAACTGTATTACATCAGCCTGTTTTAGGAGACTAGTATATTGTTAAGGATTACAACGTTATTGGATACAACACCAACAGATGATGAAAGCTTAGACTGCTGGACAAAATATGTCATTCAATTTATTACATGCGTTAAATGGAACAGCCAATATGTTTGCAAAATCGTTGTATATTAGACATCGATAACCTACTAATGCAGTCTTTCAACTAGTACAGTACAACGGTTAGCGATAATCTGCATAACGGTCACTGTAATTGGCCGAAAAAGTGATGATAGCGAAATTTTCCAAAATATCACAAACTACAAGAAGGTGCAGACATACGTATACGATCTACACCTAATGCCCAAAGATCACGCTTTGCCTAAACGATAAACATACTGAAGTAGTTGACGATAGGTCTATTTTTTACAGCTTGGAAAATAACTATGATTTTTTTACGTTTCTTTACTGAATGTAAGGATGAGCGGGTATAAGATGTGGCTGTAACTCAAGTAATCGTAAATATAATAAACAAAGGTAAAATGCAATTTAATGGTGACTAAAATTATCAGGAAGACAATTGCTGCTACCATACTCGACTGTAAACCGGGGAAGAAGCTAAGCATGCCGGCTGCACCGCTTGTGGACCCGAATTAATATTTATAATTAACCTCGAAAGAAATTAAAAGCGAAAACAAATGTGTATGTCCGAAACAGAGATTGAGGTTTCGAGGACTATTGC
>JASANE010005535.1:0-18792 GCA_030248225.1 Trileptium ribeirensis | reverse complement strand
GAAAATGACCGCAGAATAATTTTGTTGGACTCTTGGGTCCCTCCCAAAACCTATGTTTCTCACGATTTAGTGACCCCACCGCGAAACAGCGTGTTTTCCAGCGAAGCTGGCTGGAAAAATTTGAATGGTTAACATACAGCGAGTACCACTCGGGCGGCTATTGCAAGTACTGCGTTGCCTTAACTTATGACCCCGAAAAAAGAATTACGCGCTCAAAACGGATTAGCAAGATTTGTTAAAATTAACCCGAGCTTTATGGTTTAAGCGAATAGACCATAACATTTTTGAAACTGCTGGTATAGCGCGTGCTGCGAAAATATAGTATTCTGGACCCCCCGTTAGCAAATTCCTGGGTGCGCCCCTGCCTCAACAGATCTTCATCACAGCAAATATTTGTTTAAGTTTATTAAAATGGGTGGATCATATATACTGAATAAGGAAAAATTGTCTGTTCGCTAATAAACTTAATGCAATATTTACATCGGGCCTGTTGTACAGGTGTTGAATGTTACGAACAGAATCCGCCTAATTCGATTTCGAAAAATTTTCTTTCTTAAAAAACCTGATTTGTTCGCTTGAATTTTAGAGGCCAGAAAAAACAATTGTCTTGTTCCGGAACAGCTTCCACCGAAATTCTATCGATCAAAATGGGTTCTGTAACAATTATGCCAAATACCAAACTGGATTGTATATATGGATGGAGATGAAGCTTACTTTCGCATGGGTTATAGAATTAAAGATAGTGATGCCATTTTCCGAACCAAACGTTTCACATTAGCTGTAGTAAACACAGCGGTCAAAATTTCATTATCATAAAAATTAAGAGGTATTGCAATCTAATTAACTGCTTAGTCCGCGACAAATAATAGTGAAAAGAAAACTTACAAACTTCATATTCTTCATGTACCACTTGTGTATTTAGGGCTAATGGAAGTTTACTGTATGCCAAACGCGCCAAAACAAAAACGAAATAAAATAATCTTTTAATAAAAAGAATCTTGCATCATGATTTTCTAGCATTTACTCCTAAGTATCAATCGACCCATAGTTAATCCCAGAGCGTTTATGCTAATTCGCTTGTTCTGTCAAAATAGGAAAGCAACACGAACGTCTTTTTGTGAAAGAATTGCCCGCGACACCAGCGACTGTGGACAAACCTACAGATCAGTTATAGAAAACAGGTTGGCAATAGCCTACGAGCAAATGAGAAAAAATTAAATTTTAAATGCTACGAAGTTAGCAAGCTAATTAATTTAAAAATGCTAATTTTGACTGTAAAAATTTACTGTTAAAAATCACAAAAATTTCGTTTTGAATCAAGCTCTAATATCGTTTCCCAGATAAACTGATATTACATTTTGCTGTCGACTTTGGCCGTAACCTATTAATTTGTTTTGAACCACCAGAAGCGCGCCATTATCAAGAAGATGCGGATGTCTGTCCTTTAAAAATTACTGAATAAGCCTAAATTTCGCGTGTGATACATTCATCCTGAGTAAGAATTTCGGTTTCTCTCTTAATTCATCTCACTCCAGCACACAATTTCGCTCGCACAGTCTCACTTATTCAAATAAGCGAGGGAATGGCGGCGGAGTACGAACTTCGAACCGTTGTACCGGTATGTTTATGCAGTTTACCGTGACACTATACATATACATACATATATGCTTGACCAACTTGGTAGATTTCTAGATGACGACCTGGGTGGCTCTAGGCATATTTTCGGAGGCTTCGTACCTCTAGTAACCCCGGTGTTTGCGCCACTACCGACGCATCTGTCAAAACGGAACATAACAGACGCTTTTTGAACACATAGGGTTCATAAGGTCTCTGTATAACTGCGCTAAAACGCAATAACTGACATTTTATCTAAGTCTTAGGAAATAACACGCCTTTGTCTTACTAAATTAAAACCCTATTCTAGAATATATATTGTTTTCAATCACAAGCTCAATCAATAAGGTGAAAAATCTGAAAAAATTTGAACATAATCCACCAGATAACAATAATTGAGGATTTGGAATATTTGATATCCTACGGCGAAGAACTTTTGTACCCCGTTACCAATCTTCCTGGAGATGTTGAACAAGAACGCTGCTGTACCGACAAGCTTGTCCGATACAAATTTGCCACTTGGATTAGTTGCACCGTATGCAGATGAAGAGGTAGCTACCGCAACGACTGATTCGGACGCTGACGACGATGACCGAACACTGTCTGAAGATACCATCGCAGCCGGGTAAGTGAGTAAATAGTTGAGATTTGGGTTATTTTTAATACATACATATTTGCAACAGGCCACGGCCGTCACCATCACTCCGGGCCCGGCTTCAAGTTTTATATTGGTGCCCCCAGTGTACAATTACAATAATTTTTTCAACATGTTATCGTCAAATCATTATGTCGAATCGTCTCCGACGATGAGTAGGTTGCCCAGTTGAAATTTTCTGATGACGGCCCTGTGGAACAGACTGACAAGTCTCAATCAGAATGTTCGCAAAACAATCGTCGTTCGACCGATCACGAGGGGCAATAATGTCGATTAACTCACCATGGCTAAATCGAAATGTGCTACAATTGTCACATGACTCATAACAGCAAAAGCCAACAATGGTCGACTCTGCTGAAAAGTGTCACACTCTTCAGCAGAGTCGACCACCATCGATTCTTGATAACAGTATATGCATCAAGCATATATTTACCTGATTATTCAAAAAAGTAAAATGTACAGAATCAAATATATGAGGATATGAGTAGATTTACATGCTAAATATACATATACTAAGTTAGTTTAGGCAAAATATTAGAACAAGAAAAAGGTTTAACCGCTTTTTATATTAGCTTTAAACGGTCTTTTGTTATCACCGCAAAAACGCTTATGACGGCACTTTTTTCTTGCTGTTACCTGCACTCAAACTCTCTTACCGCAGCAAAATTTTACTAATGGCTCAAAGATTGCTAGCTCTCGGGGTAAGAGTCACACATTTTGTTGTCTATTAATAGTCGCAGTTATATTACTACCGCATCAACCGTGTATTATAGATGTAATATTGAACATGTCTGAATGTGCCACGGTATGACATGCAAACGGGAAGAGCAAGTAATAAAATTAGACCTGTTTCACACATGGTAAAACATTTATTTTAAAAATGATAATTCTGTACAATTAGCTGTTAAATGAATTTTTTCACTGTTTACCATTTAATTTTTAATTTGCTGCTCATGCACTTAAATCCATGAAAATTGTCGTAGTCCATTCCATGTGTATGCAATTCTCGCAGTATGCACAAAACTTCTTTGTTTGTAGGAAACAGTTTCCCTTTATTGCCTATTCGTTTAGTTATTTCCATTAAATAAAGATAAAATTTACTTATTTACATGTTGAAATTGTAAGAAACTGACAGTTTTATTTAATATAAGGAAATAATTGTGAAAATTAGCAAAAATTTGTGGAAATCTACCAAAACACAGAGTTTATTTAATAAACACTCTGTCAATCTTTTACTTTAAGACCACTTATTTAACTGTAGAGAGGGTTAATATAGGTCAGTTATGTTTATTTTTGTATCTTCTCTGCAAATATTCAATGCAATACAATATATACAAATGAAATACCTTATGTTTATTTATGTATGCTATATAAAATTATATATACGTTTATGTACAGATATCTATATTTACTTAACTGTAACAATTTCTTATGCTAAAACTTCATCTAAACTATTTTCGTCTAATTTATGTGTCTTAGTATATCAATATCATATGGATCGCCACTTTGCGCATGGCTTTCCAAACACGTGACTAGGAATTTTAAAAAATCCAAGTTTACTTTTTTGACACTTGTCGGAAAAATTAGAGGTCCAAATTGCTGCGCGTTGATGAAACTAAAAAAACTTGCCGTTATTATTAAGAAATATGATTCCGTTTTATAAAAAATGAAAAAATTATGAACAAAAAGTTAAGAACAAAGTTATGGTCACAGTTTGCAAAATCAGATATGGATCCCCAGGTCTCGTTGTCCAGAGATGCAAACGACTTTATGGCGTTTAAATGGTATTCTAGTCGGGTTAGTGGACGCTGCAATATGGCATAGCCACATAGCGGGTCATTCATTGAACTGTCATGCAGCGGCGAATAAAGTTAGCGAATTATGCTTTAAGTACTTCCATCTATAAAGATATTGTTGACGTTTGTCCTAAATTAAGCTTCTATACCATTTATTATAACCAGTGCGCTTTTAACGAATGTGCGTGGGAAAATTTTTAAAAACACTTATATAATATTCACTTCGCTTCGGGTTTACCAAAACGCATTCAATCAAAAAATCCAAAACGCGATCAAAATAAAGTTAAGGCCGAAACCTGGACGTGGCCATGTTAGTCAATGTCCGCACAGGCGGATAAAATATCTTCTTTATCACACATTTCAACCTTCGTGAAACTAGCGCATTTATCTAGATATTTTTATTGATTGGAGCCTCAGACTATGTTTAAACGTCAGCCGAGCATCTAGCTCCGACATGCTGGCACTAAACACGTTCCATAATGGTGCCAAACTCAAAACAAACGCCACAATTATTCGAAAACCTGGCACAACTATTATTAGCTCGAATGTCACCTATTTTCATAACATCGATCAAGCTATTTCCGCAAGGAAACACCTTACACTAACGAGTGCTTTGTCGCCGAGACACGTTCTCAACCGAAACTTATGTTGTGGTCATTTGTAAGTAGCATTTGAAACTTTTTAAGCTTTGACAAATAAAAGTTTCGTAAAGTGAAAAGCAACAGGTTAATCAAGTCGAAGGACAAAGTAGGCAAGTAGTGCTAAAATGGGTTGGTATTTGTTCTAGGTGACGTATTAGTGTCGCAGAATATAATTATTCTCAGCTGCTATATATGTTTTAAGCAGTGTTTTTTGTGGAGGTACTGAATGTTGTGGTGATACGAGTTGAGTTAGCGATATTACCTTATGACTAAAATACGTTGTTCCAGCAGAAAAGCCGGTGTACTATGATATAATCTAATTTTTGGCTGTATACAGTAAACCGAATTAATTAGTTTTAAAAATTTTTTACTTGCTTTGTTCCTGGTTTTCCACGAACACTACATAGTCTAAAGGCGTGATGCATAACCCCAAATATAAATTTAAATTAAGATCCGCTGTAACAGGAAATTGGGTAGGATAGGATGGAAGACTGAAAACCATCGCAATACATCGTTGATGTCCTCGTGAAACAGCAAAATTGACTTTAGAAGAGATAATTGTTCAGTTGTTTTGCGGTAATCTATACTAAATTTTTTTAACAAAACATTTTATTCATTTCGAAGCATCTAATCTACCAGTGGATGCATCCTTCAACAATACGTTAACCATTCCGCGAAATCCTTAACGTGGAGGCCGCAATATCGTAAATAGGCTGCACTTACTCAAAATTGTTGCATACGTTCACTTCGCAAATTGGAAAAACCTCAAAGCAGTGACTTAATTTTATGGCTTTTTAAATCTTACGACGGAAAGCCGATTTTTAATGCCATTGATCATCTGGTGCCTTCTTTATGTCACAGCCGATATGCTTAACTTGTTTGTAACAAACAATGGCAGTAAAGGCTCTAGCTGTCACACAGTTCTTTGTTTTGTCCATGATTTAGGGTTAAAATAAGTTTAAATTACAGTTTTAACAAAAATCTTGCTGTCAGAAACGTGCTTAGCAGTTTCTGGTGATACAGCAACCAACGCTAAATTAATAGTGTTAAAGCTGCTATCCTGTTAACTTGTTCACACTTTCAACTGAACTATAAAATTTTGTGCAAGCGAAAATTTGTTCCGGTGATCGCTCTACGCCCTCCCCATTTCCTTGAACCACATGCGTCCTCCCAAAAAACAAACTATATAATTTATATACCCAATACCAATTGCCAACGGTTTTCCAGGACTAAGAGTCAACAATATGTCTTCGCCTGTGAATTGAAAATGTACAACTCTCAGTTATATATATAATGTTTGATATATATACGGGTTTCTTGGGCAAAATTGGCAAACAACACCCAAAAATGCAATTACAAACTAGCCCGGACACATTGGTGTTGTTCAAAAGTTCTGAATGCAAATCATATGACGTCTTTGACCATAAAAGGCTATCTGTTTCTATGTATGTTCCATTTGTTTGTTTGTTTAATTCTTCCTACAATTTTCTTTTATATTTTTCCTATATATAATATATCTATGTTTATATATTATTTATAAATTTATTTCAGTTTATTGGAAACTTTAAGTTTTTTGCTTAATTAGGCGAAAACATGCCAAGACTGGCTATTACTGTGGCTGGTTGGTTTGCTATTTGGTGCAAGGAACTTGTCAGTAGCAACCAGGCCTTCGGTCGAATGATCTGGCGTAGATAACATAAGTTTGCTCTGGTGATTAGATTTTAGCGATTGATTGATTGACTGATAATTAATCGATTTTTATAATTATTTATTTAATATACTACAAATTTGGTGCTCAATTTTTCCACATTTGGAAAACGTTTACGATTTATATCGTTAATTATTGTGATGAAACATATATACATCGTTATTTATAATGCAAAAAACAAGGAATTTTATTTTGTTTATAGTATGCCGAATTTGCTTTAATTCTATCGCTATTTTAGCTTTATTGGAGATGAGCTTTATAGCTGCCGAAATTCATCATTTAAACATATATATCCATCAAAATACTCTTAGCGTGTAGGTAATTATAGGGAGTCACGACACTTTTCAGGCTCTGAACCACATGATTGTTATATGCAACCTCCTGTGACCTAGCAGTTCCCTCTACCCGGGACCATGTAACCTCAGATCCTACGGCTTTTGACACCAAAGCAAGGCGTGGTGCACGGAGCATTGAGGCATGCTCCCTACGGCATTTTGTCGCCCGAAATTTTGTCAATAGTCACTCTTGGTAAACTCGATCCAATATATTTTAGAGCGTGATTTTTAGTTATTACCAAGAAGGATTTGGTTTAGCCCCCTGAGCCAAATTATTGCTACGCCACTGCACCTGTGCTATAATGTTGACATTTTCTATGGTTACTGAACACAAAAAGTCAGAATTCGCATCAAATGGGTTACTGCATTCTGAGCAGTTGTAGCTTTGAATAATTTGTAGGCAAGCACATATAGTTCCAACAAATGACCAAGCTTGCAATTCAGGACGTTAAATACATTCATAATTCGACCGCATTCCCGCTATTGCAAGCATTGTTTTATTATTCTTAAGCGTAGTCGTAAACTGGCAAATTCTAGTTGGCTGACAGGCCGATTCAGTACCTACCGACTTAACTGACTACCAAGACAAAAGATCCATAATTGTTAGCCTCAAAATTAAATGGCACATAACCTACGATTTTTGAGTTAAAACGATAGCTAAAACAACTCAGTCTTTGAGTAAACGGCTTTTCAAAAATACCAAACAATCGGCGGAAATATCTCAAGTAAGCGAAAACATCTCAGCCAGATCTTAGTAAAAATAGTCCTTGTTCCAGTACTCAAAGTCCAGTTCTTATTTGAGATGGGCGAATTGATTAAATGAATCGGCCCGGCCCAGTAGACATGGATTTCCTGCCGCGTTTATAAACAGACAAATATTTTTAGCTCATCAGTTTATTGGTTCAGCTCATTCGATTCAATGGTTAAGGACTTAGGCTTAGACTAAGACTTAGGCTCAGATTTAGGCTTACAATTTCATATAAATGGAAATAACTTTTTTAATTCATGTCGCGATTGAGCGGAATTTACTCAGCTCGCCAATACGGTTCGAAAGCGGTATAAAATTATACATGTACTGAGAAAAAAGTTTTGGAAGATTTTATGTACCGACCGGGAACCATTTTACACCCAAAAATGGAAAAGTATTGTTATAAAAATGACCGAAACGGATTTTTTTCTGGGCAAGCGAATCCAGCTGAGTCGAATTTTACTTAAATTATCACCATATCTTCAAAGTTGACTAATTTTAGACTGGGGAGCTCACCAAAAACATCTCTTATGAGACGAGGACAAAAACGAGATCTCTTATGGACTTTTGGGTTTAGAGACTTTGGGGGAATAGCTGAAAAGGTGGTAAATCCCTTCCCTGATTTTTACACAGTTCCCAAAAAAGCCAAAATTTCATTATAATTAAAAAGTGAGTATCATACATGCCTGCACGAGTTCCGAAGTTCGAGATGGATAGCGGTTGCTTCGAAACAGGCCTTCTCTTTTTCTAAGGATAGATCAGCGGTGGCGGGAGGTCATCAGGGACGTTACTATTCGAAATTTTTGGCATTCAAAATTCTTCTTCATTTCCGTCTATTTTCCTCTTATTCCGCAATTTCTACCCAATTTTTGCCAATTTTCCACCATTTTGCCAATTTTATCAAAATTTTCCGCAACGAGTGCTGAACTTCAGGGAAAATCAGACTGTATTCCATGGAGATAGGCGCCACCTCGAGGGAATGATGTCCGAGCCACAAGGGATAAGCTCCCTCTTCTCACCCTTTATGAGCATGTATGGTATTATACTCGCCAAACTGTAGCATACCTGAGCGCAGTTTTGTCAACACTGGTTAATTTATCACCTAATACAGTTTTCTTGCTAGGATGTAACTTGAAATTTCGGCTATAACAAATTAGTTGTTTTTAGAACTGCTACGATCGTTACTTAAAAACGTAAATTCGAAGATTTACCCGCATGAAATTGAGTCAGATATCGTTCCCCACGAAAAACACAGTTCTGAGGTATTAGCCAATGTGAAAACTCAATAATGAACAGTTGTACAATATAATTAACCCTTTCTTCGATAAGTAAAGAGTATTTCGTACAATCTTAAACAAAGTTTTGCCGCGATTCAACCTAGATCGTTTATCTCCGAGCTTAGTATACATACACTTTCTACTGCGCGTTTTAATAACTCTTGCTGGATTCCTTAAGTAACCTCGCAAAACGAGCGAATAACAGCGCATGTGCAAAGTCACACAATACGACAAATCAATAGGCATCTCGCGACCAAGTGTACGCTGTGAGAAATGTGCTATTTTATGAAAAAAGTCTGCTAGCACCAAGGCTAAAAGCAAACGGTAATAATGAGAAGTTTAAAATGCTTAATGGCTCAACACCGCCAAATACGATCCTATTATTTGTAGGCATTCAAATGTGAGTCGTAATTTGCAGTTTGGAAATTTGTAATTTTTGTTACGTTTTTCAGTAGAAACATTCTGTTTACACAAACCCCACATCTGGACGAGAATACCAGCAGAACCGCGGATAAAAATAGATCCATTTGATCCTTATGTTTCAAGCTTTAAGAAGTTAGGCTCGGCTTTGCAAGTTCTCCGTCGATATTTAAATCTAATTGTTCGAAAAACAGCGACCTTGTCAGGTTCATTTCCCTCTTGATATAATCCTGTAATAAATGCATCACTGTCATTTTTCGGATTTGTTGTCATAGAAAATAATAAAATTCCACAAAATAAGAAGATGGAAACGTTTGTTTTTCGTTTTTGCTATTTAGGGAATCTGGTGCTCAAATTTCAGGTCACAATCGCTCATTTTTGATATATATGGGTAAAGCTTTGCCAAACAAAAACAGGGGCCGTGACGATGAAACTTATATTAGAAGTTTGTTATTTTAGCAAGATTTTGACTATAAACAAAAATTGAAAACTAATTCAACATAAATAGTGCACTGGGACAATATTTGTGTTATTTAACCGTCAGAAACTAACGCAACTCAATCAGGAATGACTAGGTAAAATGGGAATATATCTATAATTGTATTGTGGGTCTTGGAAGGCTTCGGTGATTTTCATGGGGGCAACATGATTTATACTACGGCAGCGACGACGGGTCAAAGTAATCTTTTTGAGCAGCTAACGGAGGAGTTAATAACTGCTTAAGGTCCTGTTGCGAATAAACACTAATATAACTCAAAATGTATATAATTTAGTTGCAGAATTTACACTTCAGAATCTAGCAGTGTAATATTTTTTGTGGTCCAGTAGCTTTTATAACTAACCATTGTTTGGCATTTGGTTTCGCAAAATGTAAATTCCGGAATTGCTAGCCGGAACTTTTTTGCAGTACAAAAAAAAATAAAAAATGAATAAATTAATGAATACAAATATGATTCATTATGTTTAAGGCTAATTTTATAAAACGGCTTGTAATTGTCTTTGCACACATTTGAAGCGCAGTTTAACAACAAGTGTAACAACTTTGTTATAAAGTTAATGCAGATCGTGAGCTGCAGACTGCGTCCATGAAGCTTTGGTGGCTAGTTATGCTACCTTTATCAATTATACCGGTATCTGTCCGATTAAGTATTCATTTTAATTGCATAATGTCCATATTATCACAGTAGCTCTAAATTCACGTCAATTTCTGTACACATATCTGTACGGGGTCGTAGAGATATAATTTTAAATGTGACAGTTTTATAAAATTGAATGATATCTCTACTTGGGAGCACGTTTCCGAATGACAAGCAATTTTGCTCCTCTGAAAGAATTTACAAATCCACTTTATTTTCCGCTCCTAGGCATAATACATGCGTAATTAATTTGAACAAATGTCACGACCGGCTGCTTATTTTAAAGACATGTTGTCTACTCCCGAAGAACCCAGAATTTCACTTTCTGGCCAGTCCAATTTCTCTTTGACTTTTGTATTTTAGGAACCCCAAATAGCGTCAAACTTGCAAACCTCAGCTTGGGCATTTTGCGAATTTTACAGTTACTAGATGCTGCGTTGATACTGTTGGACTTAACGCCATTGGTTTTAAATATTCGTTGCCAGATGAAGTCAGAAAATTGGGCAACTCTTGTCCGGTAAACACATTCTTCCGAAAATGGTTAAGGGTCGCGTGCATTGCCGTTTTCGGTGGGTCACCGTGGCTTGTGTATGGGTCACGCTTGGTGGTTCGTAGGTGCAATTGTTGTGGGTCCACTTAGACGTGGTAGACATGTACATAGTTCTCTGTCTCGTTCACTTTATGTATTTAATGAGAATGCACAAACCCATAAATGCTTTGTGGCCTTACAACTTATTTTCTTTTACCTATATTCAATAAGTTTAACATGTATTAATTCAACAAATGTAGTGTGCTGACAGTTCTCAACGATGGTATAGTTTCACTAAAGCATACGTGAAGCATGAGCTTTTTGTCTTCATTTTAACTACATGAAACCATTATTAATATAATGCCTGCAGTCCACTGGAGGTGCGTACACTTGAGTTGTTCTTTTGTCAAGTCTGTTCAGGATCGCAAATGGAATGAATGTACGCGAACAAAGATTTGTGATATAGCATCATGTAGATGCCATTCGCGGTTCCTATTTTGCGATTTACCTTCGCATATATTTGGCAGCGTTTTTTGCACATATCACATTACATACACAGACCGCGAACTTAGATCGATCCATCATGGCATTGGGTGAATGCTTATGACCACGCGAAATGGAGAAGTGTGCGCTTACGCAAATTTCGTTAGTACTTCGCAGAGCCCTTATTCAAGTTCACAAATATGCGAATACAGATGGCAGATATGTGAAATCTGAACAATGTAGTTCGTGATTTTGACAAAAGATCAACCATGGTGTACGCACCTAAAGTGGACTCACACATAACAAGGAGCACACCTGTGTTAAAACAAGATATGTGTTTATACGACTGCCATGTTAATGCTTCAGTATGTTACTGATGTTTTAGAGCTCATACCAATATAAGAGATTGTCGCTGATTCGACGTTTAAAACCAATACTAAATTTTATATTAAAATTCAGCCCAATTTAGCAGTGTTTTGCCCCAAGATTTAACGTTCGGACATTTTGTAACGTTTACCAACATAACTTGGATACTGTATGTTAATGTTATTGTAGGTCACATCGTGCGGCGTTTACGTTATTGGTTGTCCAACAGGTGGAAGATTTGTCCCACTATGAACACCACTATACCATAGTAGTCAAAACGACATGCTATTCAACATAAAGGACAGTGTAAAAGCACACTACGAATATGCTGTATACTATAACTGTACCCATGACACCCTATATTTTAAACAATTTTTAAAAAGCCGGGAAATTATTAAAAGCAAATTTCAAATTATATAAGCATGTTCAAGGTATCCTGTAGACCATATTGATGACAGTTTATTGTGAGGGTGCCCTCAAAATCGTGCTCAACATTGTATTATTATAACGCGAAAAATAATCTTTTCAAACCATGCCGTCGTCACTATATGCAATTTGACTATGTCTACGATACCGGAGAGAAAAGTCGGTGGCGCCTTGTACACCAAAAAATAAAAAAAAACAGTGATGTTTAACATATACAGTATCGTTGACGATGTTACGCCAGCTGTACGTGGACAAAACTTCCACGTGCTACGCTATCTATAATGTAAACTTTGCGGGATGTGGAAAGCAAATTTTACGCTAGATTTTTACGCTGTTGAATTTTGGTAATTTTAGTAGCCATTTTAAATGCACTTGACGCTATAATTGTGACTTCACTGACAAAAAATGTAATGCACGTGTATTTAGCCAGCAGGGATACAATAACGATTTTTCAAAGATACTGTAATGCTGTATTGAACTATAGAGCAGTACAGAACTCTATATGATCCATACTGAGTCACTGTTCTGGTGTCTCCATTCGCTGATAATTTTGTAAAAGTACATGAGTTAAAATGTCCCATGGTCCGAAACCCGGACTACCCGGATTTTGCCGAATTAAAATGGGGGTACCCCATGCTCAACGGATAGGATCTGATTTTATAAAAATTTTGAAAGTGTTTTAATGAAAAGCTCTAAAATATTTAATAAATCGTGTCACAAGTAGTTCAAATTCGACATTACTAAGGTCAAAAGTAATGTTTTAAGCTAATTTTTGCTGATGCTTTAAAATGGGATTTTACAAAAAATGTTGCTATTTCTTTGCATCAAGTGGGTGTGTTTTACGCGGGAAAATAAAAAAATTGCGAGGGCCATTGAAGCCTCGGAAGCCAATGTTTTGTCGGACGGTACTATCCGGGCGACACTCGTTTCGTCAGGCACCTTTTCCGGATTTACGGAAGCTGTTTATACACTGCTGGAATTATTTACGTTTGGGTAAAATAATTTATGAAAGCCACATGTGAAATGTTGGCTACGTAAACACTGACCGAGTTTGAAACACTTTGGCGCTTTACTCAAGCGTGATATTTTGTTCCGCTTTTAAAGTTACTGATAACAAAATGTTGAAGTTTACGGTATTAAAATTTTGTATATCGACTATCCTATATAAAAAATTCCAACTTACATTTTTATGTATGTTTTCTAATTGTGACAACTTATATTTTCTTTTTGTAATAATTATAAAACTTTGGAACATATAAAAGTGATTCATATCCGGATTATGGTAAACTGTGTAGCTCTATTTTATGGCACAGGTTTTGCCAAATATAGATTTCAAACGCCAGCTGTCAAGCAAATGTTTTTCTGTTGCACACAATGTTGAGTTTGGTCAGATACTCTGTGTAAGGCTAATAGATAACATGCGTATAAATAATGTTTGCTGTTACTTAGTTGTAAAATCATGATTTTTTCGACGTTCAATAGGTACATCCAACAGAATGATAAGATTGCAAAGTGACAATAAATTTTTCACTACGCGGTGGTTATCGGCAATTTCAAACCAAAACAATGATATAAATAAAACGACAACACTTTTTGCGGCTTTCATATCGGTGCATCAATTTGGCGCAAGTACTAGCATTGATAGCTCAGGCGAACAACTGGTGGCTCACTATTTTCTCGTGTGTCATCGGCGGGTCAGTAAAATATTGTGGGTCAGTAACCCCATGAGTCAACGTGGGACGTGGGTCACTTTTTGGTGACCCATAAATGCCCATTCCTGCTGTTTTCATTTATTTCGAGCCATATCTGAAATCAACATTACACGGCCGTCACATGACCCACACAAGCACAGCAAAATCTATATAAATAGAGCCAACTTTGCAAAGGCATTACGAAAGCGAATTATACGCGACTCTTGGTCCAAAATATTGCATTTGGATATGGTCTATCTATTCCATAGGCTGGGCGATGTTAGGAATATATCGATGATATGGCAAGTATATGTTATAGGTACATAGGTACACAGGTTAATTTACTTTAAATACCACCAAAAATCCTCAAGCTGTGGTAACAACTGCGATACCTGCGGAATTTTGACACCAAACTAGTTGTTTTTGCTCTCTTATTCAGTTGCTAAAGGAGTTATCTATCGGCTAGATACCGATAACAGGTCAGGTCACTTGTATTGCAAAAAATTGTTTGTCAAATCACATTAACCTTAGCGGTTACCATGTTAAAGGCGGAAATAGCAAAATTCAACTTGATATTAATCTAAAACTGGAAGCAGATTAACCATTGAGGTTGAAAAAGGAAACATACAAATAAATACCTTTAACATAAAGTGACGATGGTTAAACGCAATATGTGGTAAAACGCTTTGGGATGTCCGCCCATCCGTTTATGAGCTGTAGTCGTTGTAATAAAAATCAGCAGCAAGCAAAGCTGCTGCGACAAAACTTTAGTAAGAAAACAGCGTTTGAGTGGCGATAAACCATCCCGCACAGTTTATTTGCGCAAGAGCTATTAATTATGATATGATTTTTTCTATAATTTAATTAAAATATGCGTTAAGTTTCAAAAATTAAGTAAACCTACTGCGTTTTTTGCGCTAGTGCTAACAATTTTAATACTCTTAGATGATGATTCGTATAGACGTTACTTACGTGCACACTTTTTTATTTATAATACATTAATTTAAATATATGTGAAAACATGTAACGGTAGATGAGGCACAGAGAATATTGGGCTATTTCCAACGTTATTGTAATTTTATATATATTTAGCATAGTGGTGACCCAAAAAAACTTAAACTGGGTGAAGCCAAATGTAAAATATTGAATTTACTAAGAATTTTGTGATTTTAAACTTTTTTGTCCCACATTTTTCTAGAAACCAACCCTTTTACAACCATGGAGAAGGGTTATTCAATGAGTCATGCATTATCCATAATACTTTAACTTATAATCGGATTGAGCACTTTGGCATCATAACATTATAGATTAACTGCATTAGATCGAACTGCATTCTATAACAAAGTTTTTCATACTTCCCCTCGTTGTCTTTGCTCTTTCGTGGTTATACCACAGTTACTTCAACAAGCAAGCCACTAAAGGGTACATTCACTACGAAACTCTGAACTGAACAGGATTACTTATAACTTAGCTGTAAACGATATTACATTGAGTGTTTCTCGACCCCTGCTCCCGAACAGGCGGTGCCTAATATTACAGCCGGGGCTCATAACTTTGAACACACTTAACGGAACAAAATTTAGCCAAATACTTGGATCGGTTGCTGAATTGTTATGGTTGCAACTAAATTTCACTAATTACATAGTATACAGATTAAATATTGTAAACACTAGATAGGTGAATTATTTTGATTATTTTTGTGAAAATATCGGAATTTAGATTTCTGATATTGCGCACTTGATGACGTATCCAATTTAATATAGAACCTATCACAATCAGTGCATAATGCGTACGTCATGAGTACCTTGCCCACATTACGCGCTATGCGCGCATATTTACCTGTCATGTTTTGCACAAAATTAAAACCTATCTTTTGCACTATTGAAGTCTGCTATTAACTAGGCTAAACTCAGAGCTAATAATGTAGGTCGTCCCAAAACTTAACTTTAGCAATTAGTTCTGCAAATTTTTATCCACGATTTCTAGTTTTAATGGTTTGTCTCATTTAGCATGTAATTTCTATCACAATATTGTATGCTTGACTGTTACGGATCATATAACATAAGATAACAAGCTTGCATATTCATTTTTAAGTTTTGGACCTGCTGCAGGGACCAGACCTATTCTTTGGCTGGTATATTTATTGATATATTATTACTTACCGTAATTAAATATATTTGTCGGTTTTAATATATATATTATTCCGGTAGTAATGTAATATCTTCATAGACATGTGTGTATTTGTCTTTATACATACCTAGAAACATGTAGCACAATAATCCAATTTAGTAACAATATATATTTCCGGTTAAATTAAACTCAAATTTAATATAATAATTTGATATTATATATAATATTTGGTATTATATATTATATATAATACCAAATAATATATAATATATAATACCAAATATTATATATAATATCAAATTATTATATCAAATATTATATATTATATATAATGCAGACTAATGTCTAATATTTTGGTTGTTTTCTATCTTTTATTCTCTCTCGAACAACAGGAATAGCAAAGAACGCAATAACAACAGCAAGACATGTTTGAAACGCTTTTAGTAGAACCAAAATAAATAATCGCAGATTTCTTCTGTGGCTTTTACCAGAATTCTTCATCCGGCTCTGGTGTCACATAAACAGCATTTCATTTGTCATCGGACATTGGTGTGGTTTTTCAAGAGGACACTGGTTTTAGTTTTAAGAAAGTTATAGCTGCAACAAACGTTGTACACCTATATTACTCAAATTTAATACACATATACATATATAATTATACACATGTAAGTTAGCAGTTAGTTTAAAAACCTATATACATTACCGGAAATGCAAAAATTCACGTTAGCGCTAATAAATTAGTAAAAGGCGAAATGACAATCGAGTTAAGCTTCGAATGCTTGCACTAGATAAAACATATAAAGGGAGACGGAAATCTGGTAACAGGTTGGACATGAAAAGATGTTATCAAGCCAAATTTCATTTACATCTGCTAAATGATCACATAGGTACTCTTTGCCTAAGTCAGGCCTATAAATTGCAACAGTTTTCATGTAGCGCAGTTTCTTCAGATGAAGTGGGTGGTCTCATTAAACAATACCGGACCAACACGATGGAGCTTAAATACAATATAATTCATTTGTTATTTGTGTCTTCACAATTACACTTCATAGGCCAAAATTCTTATTTTGTGGCCTGAAACCACTTAGAAGGTATTATTTAGGTAGGACCAGCCAAACAGAAATGGTTTACTTATACGCGCAATCCAAAAAGTACCATTTAGTGACTACAAGCTTTCGGAATAACAGAAAATTCATTAGTCGTCATCATACACTGAAGGTGATTTTAGATATGCTATTCCAAGAGCAAAAGCGATGACTTATCTCACAGTTCCCAATATCTGCCGGCTTATGTAGGGTAGATGGCCTCGGTAGGAGAGGGGGAGGCCATGGTGCATCCAAAAAATTTCCTACACTCCACAATTTTTTCTCATTATTTTATTTTCTTAAATTTTACCTGAAATTTTTGTAATTTTGAATCTTAGTTGCTAAAATTTTTCACACAACATTTGCGCGCGAGGAGGGTTTTGCGCCCCACGGGAAATACCTTCTGATTGTGCTACTCTCCGGGTAACCACTTCCGCTATGGCCTACTATCACTTATTTTCATAATGATTTTCTCGAGTACTTTTTCAAAACGGCATTCGACATCATTTCGGTATTCAATTACAAGCTTAAATTAAGTTTGGCAATCTGTTTTTGTGTACACAGGGCGTGAAATTGCATATTTAGCCATTACATTTTATATAATGGTTCAGAAATTGGTTAGCTTTGGAGGCGACTGTATCTTTAATATTTATTGCTTGAAAGTTTGGTGATAAATCTCACTCAAAGACGGGGCACAATTTTAAAATCTGCGAGCACGAAATGTCTAAAATGGGAATGCGGTTATTCCGTGGTAAAATGTGCAACTAACACATCCTCTAATAAGATTGTATGTTTCCGTACAAACTCAGAGATCAACGCAATGTGTTCACGTATATTTTCTTTAGCCAGAGGTTATCGTTGGTGGTATTTGGTTGGCTGTGTGGTAAGGCATGTCATTATTTGCTGTCTAACTAAAACTAGGATATTTCTTGCAGGTTGATGTAAATTTTCTGCCTAACCACCTTATCACTTCACTCTACATATAAGTTTGCATGAAAGATCCAGGATCAGAATGGGTAGGGGGCAGGTTTCCCCAAAAATATGTTAGAGGGGCGCGTCTTTTGTTCTGCTGCCCCCCTCCCAGAAACTAAACACAGATGATACTTTTTATTTACGAATGAGATTTTGCATCCTAAGAATCAGGCTTTTTACTACGTTTTTACTTTAGCTTGCTACCAGCTGTGCTTTATTTTAGCTTGCCCGTCTCCTCAAACTTGGTTTGTCTTAGCTTGGATGCCTTCAGATGTGTTTTACCTTAGCTTGTACCCCCAGATTTAAAATCGTTGCAGGGTTCCTGTCATTCATTATCTTTGGATTGTTGAATCTTCATTTCAGATTTAAAATATATAACTCTTTAAAGAAAATGCTGAACCACATAGTAATGTTTGGCTACGTGCGTAAAATGTATGTATTTTATTCTTTAACTGTCTTTAAAATACATTTCTAAACCAAATTGCACCGTTCTTCGCTGTTTGTTTTGTTTACACAACAGTTTCAAAGAGAATCCAAATATGTCTGAATACTTTTTATGTGTGAATATATAACATCAATATTGACATCAACAATATTAACCTACGAACGATCGCGATTTAAAAAACTGGTAGAAAAATTGGCAGTACAACTAATCTTAACGGAAACAGAATGGCCATTCCATCGGTATCACAGAAATCTTTTAAGTATCGGTCAAAGTCACTAAATTTTAGTATAAATATGACTGTTGCTGTATTTATAGAGCGGCGATACATTTTTTTG
>JASANE010005534.1:0-10298 GCA_030248225.1 Trileptium ribeirensis | reverse complement strand
GACGAGTTCTGAGGCTTGTAAAATTGGAGCCGGAGTTGTAGCAGGTGGCAAATGATACCACTCATGGCCGCAATCTACACAAAATCCCGCCTGGGGAATCTCAATGCTCTCATCCAACCACTCGTCGATCAACACCACGACACCTTCCGTACAACATTATAGGCAGTGATAATCCGCCATTTTAGTGTAGTTTTGGTGCAATACTTTCACATCATCCGCGGAAAGCATATCTGACAATTTCCCGCCGAGGGTGGGAATTTTCGACATTCTCGAACTGCGCCAATCCCTGAGCGACCAACATCTCAGATACCCCGTAACGGAGACCAAGTGTCATATCGACGACGAGGCAGCTCTTTAATGTGGTGTCTCTAAACTGCACCGTTGCCTCCTGGTTGACCAAGCGTTGTAGTAAACTGGATGCTTATGGGCCATAGTCAGCTTTGCCATGGGGAGACATAATGTTACTCAACTCCACTCGAAAACACTGAGGAGGCGTATTAACGAGGATGGGATGCCGCGGCATCTCCGAAAACCACTTCCAAGCTACAGCGGTTGCCTCTCCTTACATCCACCAGCCAGACATTATACACTCTCCGTGTCAGGATGGAGATGACCTCACCTCGTAGAGCCTGGCCCGCCATCCCGACAATCACCCGTTTCTGCGGCCAAACTGCCAGTTCTGTTAGGGTGACCAACTCATCGACTACGGGCAAGCATGCATTGATGATATCCATCAGGCATTTTTCTTTCACCAGTGATATCCAAATACATCGCGGGTTCTCCGCCGCTTCGATGGTCACCCTTTGTCTGGTAACATTCCCAACAGGGTTCCGATAAGTATACGCTCTACGGGGTGCCCAACAAGGTCCTGGGGATACACCATGAATCGGAGGCGAACCTTTGGGCCCGTTTTGCGCCAAGATAGCCAAAGCATTTTGTTCATCCATTTTGCTGTAATAGAAGTTTAATACCTTGATTAAAATATTTTTCGCAGTTAGTGTGTGTTTTTCCATACTACGCAAAATTTTTTTACTGGGACTCCCAAAATAAATCTGTTTACCAAGAACGTCTTTGCACTCACTCGCTACATAATTGCTAACGCGAGTCATAATAATTTCTGGATGTTTATATCCTGACAAAATTTTTCTACAGTCTAGTCGAACTGTTTTTGTTTCTCTCCTGGTTTCTCGATTGGTAACTTCTCGTATATGGAATAGTCTCACTCTCATTATATATCATTACTACGGACATTTCATACTCAGGCTCCCGTACTACATGATTAGGGAAATGGCACATCATGGCTGAGTGTGGATTCTTAAGTGTAGTCTCATTTTCCTTAATTCTATTAGCTAACCTCGCGTTTTGCTCTCGAAGTCGTAAGGCTTCTGCTTTCTACTCATCCACTTGTTCGAGGGTTCTTCGCTGAAGTGGCATTTATCGCATGTCATTTGACCAACGCGATGATTCCGCCATGATAGCAGTTTGATTAGCCTGAGCTATAGGAGCTCTCCAACCACTGACAACTGATCTTTGCTGATTGTTATTTTGCAAATTTCTGGGTTTCCAAAAAGGTTGGGTAGATCTGTTGGGGGGCCATGGACTTACATTTTGATAGAACCTGTTTTGCGGAAAATTTTGTTGCCTTTGTGGGCAATTAAATTTAATATGACCTGGTCTTGTACAAAAGTCACAGATTTTTCGCCCGTCTTTTGTCATTGTGCTATGATTTTGCCCTCCAAAATTTATATTACCGCCATTCCGACCGTTATCAGACCCGTCATTAATGGTAATCACTGCCTGTAAAAGTTCTTTATTTAATTTTACCATCTCATCCATCTTTGTCTCAGAATTACTAGGTACATCGGGCTTCTTGCATCAGCGTATAAGGCCTCCAACTTAGGGCCTTTTGAGTAGGATGGGCGAACCATCATTTCATAATATACTTGTTCACACGCTCTGGAAATTGCCGCCTGCATAGAAGTAGGATTGGCCGTCATGACAAACCTCTTGATAGACCCTTGAGCCCATTTAAAAAGTTATCCATGGCCAATCGATCCCTGCTGTCCCCCTCAATAGTTGGATAGATCTTCCTTACTAAACGTTCTATATCTCTTGCGTAAATTTCCACAGGCTTATTCGGCCCTTGGCTTCTCGTCCGTAATTGAATGCTATATTGGTTAGCAGTTTCCTTAGTTAGGTACTCTTTAAGTGACTGCCGTACCTTACTGTAATTTTTCTGTATGCCAGGTGGGATGAACTCTCACTTATGCGCTGCTTCATCCCGTCAATATGCAGTTAATAATCTCAACATGGTCCTACTCGTTGGCCAATGCAATTCTTCAAAGGTGCTTAGCCATTCTTCAAAATCGTCCCCGAAATTTCCGGCATAGAGGGGTATATTTTTAATCTCAATAGACCTATAACCATACTGACTCGGAATAAGGCGGTGATCGGATTGATAACCTCCCGAGGTTGCAGCCACAGGTTGGGAACCCCCGGGAGTAGCTACTGTTGAATTTGGCACCGCTTCCAGAACTAACTTATTTAACTTAGATTTCGACTCACGTGGACCACCTGTATATCGACGATAAGATTTTTCAATATAAGTCTCAGAATGCAGATTATATCTCCTAAGTTCTTATGCTTAAGCTTCCTCGTCCAGGCTTGCGGCACCAAAATGTAGCCCGCATGAGTCCTAACTTAAGCTGGTATGTACAGTCCGACAAGGTCAAAAAATAACCTGAGTTTCTATGCTTTTGTTTTATCTATACATTTCCGCTAATGTAAGTGTAATAGTTAAGGCACCCAGTGGCTACACTCAAATCCGATAGATACCTAAACTGTAGCCCTGGCACACAAATTTTAAAATTTTATATTGTTTAAAGCTCTCTTAATCTTAATAATTCAAGAGTTAATAAAATTATTATGGCCAGAAATTACCGAGGGGGTGAGGCCCGTAACTCCTTAACGAGTTGGCCAAATGTTGCCAAACTTGGTATGTAGAATCTACAACGTGCCCTATGGCATTTGGCGTCAAAATCCGCCTATGTCCAAACCATACCTCTGTCCAATTTAATACGATTAACGCACGAGAACATAATATTTTGCCTCAAAAAGCCGGAAACTCAGAGGCAAAATTTTTGTCATGATTGTACACGCTAACAAAATAAATACAACAATACGGGAGACATGTACGCCTTGATTCACATTAGAGATAGATACATACGACACGCACATACACTATTACATCCAAAACAACCATGATCTACATCAGCAAACAAGTTATTACACATATACACAGATTATGACGCACATTAGATCATCTCAACATACGAGAAACAATATAAACAGGTTCACATAATACGTGCAACCAACAACAATAGATGACGCAATTTCTTAGCGTTCTCTTCGACTTTTCCCACCAGCTTCGGTTAGGCAACAAAAGAGAATAAGCTTAGATATCTCTGCTTTGTCACACGTGTGTGCTGCTCTCTGCTGCTCTGCAAACAAAGAGGCTTCTGAAATGTTATTTAACATAGGAAGTGGGCGATTTTACGATTGTATGAGGCTCGTAATCTCAAATTTGAAATGAATCATGCAAGTGTCTGGTAATCTATCTGTGCTGATCTGCGAACAAAGAGGTTTCTTAAATGTAATTTAACATACGAAGTCCCCGATTTTACGATTGTATGAGGTTCGTAATCTCAAATTTGACATGAAACATGCAAGTGTCTGGTTATCTATTTGCGCTGCTCTGCGAACAAAGAGGCTTCTCAACTGTAAAAATGTTACATACAAAGACACTTACGGAGCATATAATATCAATATTTGTGAAGGAACATCTAGCTTTTGTTCTGACTAATGAAAGTCCAGCCGCGCTAAAAGCTACCGCAAAGCCGAAATATGCCCATTTTTACTGATTTGAAACCTGCTATTAAGCAACGTTTATTTGCAAAAATATTTGAACTCTGATAGAATTAAAAGACAATAGGCAGACAACCGCTGATAAAGCGATCCTTACTGCCGCTTATCAGGTGACAAGCTGTTTTTAGCGTTTTGCTTTCAATTTTTTTAAACTAGATGCTTCGCCGAGACCGTTGGTTGGTTTTATATTACACAGATCACAGATACGCTAGTTATATACGTTCTCGAAATGACTAAACGACGTTGAATATTTAGTCGATTAGTTGTTCCACTTTTAGGTGGAAAACTTTCATACTTTTGTCCTGCTTCTTTTCTCTAACTTTTGTTCTGGTTCCCCTTCCTCACCAAACCTCCGCCCTTTACCGCTAAGGTTTGTTCCTAAATTGAACAAAAACTAAACCAGTTTATTTTAGTTTTGTCTACTTAAATTTGGAACAGAATCTAGGGAAACTTGTCCTACCGTTAAAAGTGGGCAGCTAAAACGTAAATTGACCACGTTGTCCCATAGTATAATAAACATGAACTCCAGATGAACTACACAGTGCTAGAACTCGAACTAGACTGAACAAAAACTAAACCAGTTTATTTTAGTTTTGTCTACTTAAATTTGGAACAGAATCTAGGGAAACTTGTCCTACCTTTAAAAGTGGGCAGCTAAAACGTAAATTGACCACGTTGTCCCATAGTATAATAAACATGAACTCCAGATGAACTACACAGTGCTACAACTCGAACTAGACTGAACAAAAACTAAACCAGTTTATTTTAGTTTTGTCTACTTAAATTTGGAACAGAATCTAGGGAAACTTGTCCTACCTTTAAAAGTGGGCAGCTAAAACGTAAATTGACCACGTTGTCCCATAGTATAATAAACATGAACTCCAGATGAACTACACAGTGCTACAACTCGAACTAGACTGAACAAAAACTAAACCAGTTTATTTTAGTTTTGTCTACTTAAATTTGGAACAGAATCTAGGGAAACTTGTCCTACCTTTAAAAGTGGGCAGCTAAAACGTAAGTTGACCACGTTGTCCCATAGTATAATAAACATGAACTCCAGATGAACTACACAGTGCTAGAACTCGAACTAGACTGAACTAAAACTAAACCAGTTTATTTTAGTTTTGTCTACTTAAATTTGGAACAGAATCTAGGGAAACTTGTCCTACCTTTAAAAGTGGCCAGCCAAAACGTAAACTGACCACGTTGTCCCATAGTATAATAAACATGAACTCCAGATGAACTAACTACACAGTGCTAGAACTCGAACTAGACTGAACAAAAACTAAACCAGATTATTTTAGTTTTGTCTACTTAAATTTGGAACAGAATCTAGGGAAACTTGTCCTACCTTTAAAAGTGGGCAGCTAAAACGCAAACTGACCACGTTGTCCCATAGTATAATAAACATGAACTCCAGATGAACTACACAGTGCTAGAACTCGAACTAGACTGAACAAAAACTAAACCAGTTTATTTTAGTTTTGTCTACTTAAATTTGGAACAGAATCTAGGGAAACTTGTCCTACCTTTAAAAGTGGGCAGCTAAAACGTAAACTGACCACGTTGTCCCATAGTATAATAAACATGAACTCAAGATGAACTACACAGTGCTAGAACTCGAACTAGACTGAACAAAAACTAATCCAGTTTATTTTAGTTTTGTCTACTTAAATTTGGAACATAATCTAGGGAAACTTGTCCTACCTTTAAAAGTGGGCAGCTAAAACGTAAACTGACCACGTTGTCCCATAGTATAATAAACATGAACTCCAGATGAACTACACAGTGCTAGAACTCGAACTAGACTGAACAAAAACTAAACCAGTTTATTTTAGTTTTGTCTACTTAAATTTGGAACAGAATCTAGGGAAACTTGTCCTACCTTTAAAAGTGGGCAGCTAAAACGTAAACTGACCACGTTGTCCCATAGTATAATAAACATGAACTCCAGATGAACTACACAGTGCTAGAACTCGAACTAGACTGAATAAAAACTAAACCAGTTTATTTTAGTTTTGTCTACTTAAATTTGGAACAGAATCTAGGGAAACTTGTCCTACCTTTAAAAGTGGGCAGCTAAAACGTAAACTGACCACGTTGTCCCATAGTATAATAAACATGAACTCCAGATGAACTACACAGTGCTAGAACTCGAACTAGACTGAACAAAAACTAAACCAGTTTATTTTAGTTTTGTCTACTTAAATTTGGAACAGAATCTAGGGAAATTTGTCCTACCTTTAAAAGTGGGCAGCTAAAACGTAAATTGACCACGTTGTCCCATAGTATAGTAAATATGAACTCCAGATGAACTACACAGTGCTAGAACTCGAACTAGACTGAACAAAAACTAATCCAGTATATTTTAGTTTTGTCTACTTAAATTTGGAACAGAATCTAGGGAAACTTGTCCTACCTTTAAAAGTGGCCAGCTAAAACGTAAACTGACCACGTTGTCCCATAGTATAATAAACATGAACTCCAGATGAACTACACAGTGCTAGAACTCGAACTAGACTGAACAAAAACTAAACCAGATTATTTTAGTTTTGTCTACTTAAATTTGGAACAGAATCTAGGGAAACTTGTCCTACCTTTAAAAGTGGGCAGCTAAAACGTAAACTGACAACGTTGTCCCATAGTATAATAAACATGAACTCCAGATGAACTACACAGTGCTAGAACTCGAACTAGACTGAACAAAAACTAAACCAGTTTATTTTAGTTTTGTCTACTTAAATTTGGAACAGAATCTAGGAAAACTTGTCCTACCTTTGAAAGTGGGCAGCTAAAGCGTAAACTGACCACGTTGTCCCATAGTATAATAAACATGAACTCAAGATGAACTACACAGTGCTAGAACTCGAACTAGACTGAACAAAAACTAATCCAGTTTATTTTAGTTTTGTATACTTAAATTTGGAACATAATCTAGGGAAACTTGTCCTACCTTTAAAAGTGGGCAGCTAAAACGTAAACTGACCACGTTGTCCCATAGTATAATAAACATGAACTCCAGATGAACTACACAGTGCTAGAACTCGAACTAGACTGAACAAAAACTAAACCAGTTTATTTTAGTTTTGTCTACTTAAATTTGGACAGAATCTAGGGAAACTTGTCCTACCTTTAAAAGTGGGCAGCTAAAACGTAAACTGACCACGTTGTCCCATAGTATAATAAACATGAACTCCAGATGAACTACACAGTGCTAGAACTCGAACTAGACTGAACAAAAACTAAACCAGTTTATTTTAGTTTTGTCTACTTAAATTTGGAACATAATCTAGGGAAACTTGTTCTACCTTTAAAAGTGGGCAGCTAAAACGTAAACTGACCACGTTGTCCCATAGTATAATAAACATGAACTCCAGATGAACTACACAGTGCTAGAACTCGAACTAGACTGAACAAAAACTAAACCAGTTTATTTTAGTTTTGTCTACTTAAATTTGGAACAGAATCTAGGGAAACTTGTCCTACCTTTAAAAGTGGGCAGCTAAAACGTAAACTGACCACGTTGTCCCATAGTATAATAAACATGAACTCCAGATGAACTACACAGTGCTAGAACTCGAACTAGACTGAACAAAAACTAAACCAGTTTATTTTAGTTTTGTCTACTTAAATTTGGAACAGAATCTAGGAAAACTTGTCCTACCTTTAAAAGTGGGCAGCTAAAACGTAAACTGACCACGTTGTCCCATAGTATAATAAACATGAACTCAAGATGAACTACACAGTGCTAGAACTCGAACTAGACTGAACAAAAACTAATCCAGTTTATTTTAGTTTTGTATACTTAAATTTGGAACATAATCTAGGGAAACTTGTCCTACCTTTAAAAGTGGGCAGCTAAAACGTAAACTGACCACGTTGTCCCATAGTATAATAAACATGAACTCCAGATGAACTACACAGTGCTAGAACTCGAACTAGACTGAACAAAAACTAAACCAGTTTATTTTAGTTTTGTCTACTTAAATTTGGAACATAATCTAGGGAAACTTGTCCTACCTTTAAAAGTGGGCAGCTAAAACGTAAACTGACCACGTTGTCCCATAGTATAATAAACATGAACTCCAGATGAACTACACAGTGCTAGAACTCGAACTAGACTGAACAAAAACTAAACCAGTTTATTTTAGTTTTGTCTACTTAAATTTGGAACAGAATCTAGGGAAACTTGTCCTACCTTTAAAAGTGGGCAGCTAAAACGTAAACTGACCACGTTGTCCCATAGTATAATAAACATGAACTCAAGATGAACTACACAGTGCTAGAACTCGAACTAGACTGAACAAAAACTAATCCAGTTTATTTTAGTTTTGTATACTTAAATTTGGAACATAATCTAGGGAAACTTGTCCTACCTTTAAAAGTGGGCAGCTAAAACGTAAACTGACCACGTTGTCCCATAGTATAATAAACATGAACTCCAGATGAACTACACAGTGCTAGAACTCGAACTAGACTGAACAAAAACTAAACCAGTTTATTTTAGTTTTGTCTACTTAAATTTGGACAGAATCTAGGGAAACTTGTCCTACCTTTAAAAGTGGGCAGCTAAAACGTAAACTGACCACGTTGTCCCATAGTATAACAAACATGAACTCCAGATGAACTACACAGTGCTAGAACTCGAACTAGACTGAACAAAAACTAAACCAGTTTATTTTAGTTTTGTCTACTTAAATTTGGAACAGAATCTAGGGAAACTTGTCCTACCTTTAAAAGTGGGCAGCTAAAACGTAAACTGACCACGTTGTCCCATAGTATAATAAACATGAACTCCAGATGAACTACACGGTGTTAGAACTCGAACTAGACTGAACAAAAACTAAACCAGTTTATTTTAGTTTTGTCTACTTAAATTTGGAACAGAATCTAGGGAAACTTGTCCTACCTTTAAAAGTGGGCAGCTAAAACGTAAATTGACCACGTTGTCCCATAGTATAGTAAACATGAACTCCAGATGAACTACACAGTGCTAGAACTCGAACTAGACTGAACAAAAACTAATCCAGTTTATTTTAGTTTTGTCTACTTAAATTTGGAACATAATCTAGGGAAACTTGTCCTACCTTTAAAAGTGGGCAGCTAAAACGTAAACTGACCACGTTGTCCCATAGTATAATAAACATGAACTCCAGATGAACTACACAGTGCTAGAACTCGAACTAGACTGAACAAAAACTAATCCAGTTTATTTTAGTTTTGTCTACTTAAATTTGGAACAGAATCTAGGGAAACTTGTCCTACCTTTAAAAGTGGGCAGCTAAAACGTAAACTGACCACGTTGTCCCATAGTATAATAAACATGAACTCCAGATGAACTACACAGTGCTAGAACTCGAGCTAGACTCTACAGTTCATGCGTATATAACGTAGTATAATATGAGTGTTAGGTTATTCAATTTTTAAAACTGAAGAGGGACAAAAAATTTGGCCCAAAAACTAAAATTACTGGGTCTTGATTGCACCTGGAAAATTACTGGGTGCGTTTAATTTACAACACCAAATAATTTTTAAATTACTGGGTAATTACTGCGTTATACGATAACACACGGAAAATGACTGGGTGCATGAAATTTTACAAATTTACGGGCTCTATGCAGCACCCATTAAATTTAAGACAAAATTTTTAACCCCAACGGTTTCAAAATGAATGGATAATCTTCCTACGTCACACTAATCTTCGAGCATCTATAATAGATCCTTGATAATACTGCCAGAGAATATATAAAATACAATCATTTTCTTACACTCGTTTGTGTATATGCAATATTCTTGATAAATCTAACTTTTTAAAGATATTCTTAGAGTTGTAAGACTAGATGCTGAGCTGAGACCGTTGGATTGGTGGAATTAATTTAATTTTACTTAAATTACTTTAATATATGTTGTATAATAAATTATATACGTGTTGTATTATAATGATGTCACACTGCATCATGTACCTGTAACGTAATGATTATGGTCTGTGAACATATGTGACGGCTAAATTCATTAATTGAACTATTTAATGATAATTTTTATAAACAATTTTTATTATAAATATATAATTTTGATAATCGGAGGCGGCGGCCCCCCGACTTAAGCTTAGGCTTAAGCTCATTTCCGGAATTTAGACGCTAGGGACAAACGGGAACACTCAAACAGCTCCAATGTCTTTGTTCAAAGAATGAGTAAGAGCTATTATAATTGTTGAATAGCCTGCATTTAATATATATTCAAAGGCTTCTTTCGTAAGCTACCACTCGCAGAAATCAGCTTGTTATGGCTTGTTTGGGATAAGTTGTGCGCAGGCTGACTTAGTCTTGTCCGACTGTCAAAGTATAGTTAGTAAAAATGCTATAATGTAACAG
>JASANE010005533.1:0-13196 GCA_030248225.1 Trileptium ribeirensis | reverse complement strand
TGCGGCGTTTACGTTATCTGACGCCCGCCATGTGGAAGATTTGTCCACGTGTGGTCATGACCACACCATGGTGCATGGTACTCGGACAGGCATACAGTACAGCACAAGTCATGGTGTCGCTGACACCATGTATATTACACTCTGGTGTCTTCGAGCACCCTATGTTTGAATACTTATTTAAAAAAGGGCGGGAAAACTAGCTAAGTTAAATTTCAAATGATTTACGCTAACTGATTGTAACCCATAAACCCTTCCGTTGAAATCTTTGCATAGAATGTGCGCGGACAGGTGTTAAACCGTATAAACACCATACAACGGAAAAAACGTAAAGACATCTTCCAAAAGACCTTCATCGAAGTTAGCTAAGAGCTAATGGTGTCCATGACACCATGTATAAATGCCTAATAGTATCGAAACACTATATAGAATTGCTTAGAATACAGTGTGGGTGCTCTGTACACTATATCGTTAACGGTGTTAGGCAGGCTGTACGTGGACAAAACTTCCACATGGCGGGCAATTTATAACGTAAACTCCGCATTATGTATCGGGTACTTTCCGGTCAGTTTTGCGGCCCTCACAGCAGGCGACATAAATGAACACATTTGGAATGCGAAGAATGCTTCCGAAGTATGGTATTGAACAGTGGAATGTTCACGAAGCTATGAAGAAGAAGCTAGTCGATACCCGCCTCAAAAACGTGTGAAGCGAGTCACAACCCAGCTACAGGAAAGGCTCCAGAGAATGTGTCAATCAAGAATTTCCAATAACAAATCAATTGAGGAATTTTTGCAAGGAATTGGACACTGCATACGGTACTAATTAGTAACAATATGAGTATGTTTGTAATGTTTTATGAAGTTATGCTTGCATAGCCAATTCGAATTAGGTAGGGCTTCTCTCCTGGAGGGCTTCTTTCGGGTAGGGCTTCTTTCCGTAGGGCTTTTCTCCGTAGGGCTTTTCTCCGTGCACCTAGTTTTACATATAGTGCTTGCAAAAATTAGTTGTACATATAGTGCTTGCAAAAATTGGCAAAGTAAAGGAAACCCTTGGGGATGGGGCGGGTAGTAGGTCGTCAACTGTTTTCATTGCCCGTCCCCTGGAGGACATTCCCCAAGGGTGTCTACCCCTGAAATATCCTACTGCGCCCCGCCAACTCCAGCTACCCCCACCGAAAAACTTCGTAGCGTCAGCACGTACGGACCTTTACAGTCCAAGTTACAATCTATATGAGCCATTTTGTAATTTTAGTTTGAACCTCTTAAACACTTGTCTCTTCAATAATAAGTGAGCCACCTTACAGGAGTATTGCAATTTCTGTGCGTTAATGGAGATCTCTGCAATAATACGTGAGTCACTATACAGCAGTATTAGAATTCAACTTTTTTATCACCCTTATCCTAGATGACCGTGCAGATATGCTCACATTAAACCTGACCAATTTCGCTTTGTGCACCAATAGGTGCAATCAATAGTTCATGATAAACCCTTGAAAAAGAGACACTCATTATATTTACTGAAGGATGATGCGATCAATTTTTGCTTCATTTATCGTCCGAATGCGTCATTTGTGCGTACAAGTTTCCACTTTCCCCTAGCTTTGGTTGTGACGTTCCAACTTTTGTTTGCATCCCTAACTTTGCTTCCCAACATTTTTCTGTCCCTTAGCGTTTGTTTTAAGCTTTAACAAATATAAAGATTTTTCTTTGTTTCTCTTGGAACGAGAACTGTGGGGTGATAATACCAAGGTTAGAATGGAACTGAATGAATCAGTAAAACTTGTCCACAACAAAGAGAATGATGTAAAAATACACTTTTTCAAAGTTCATCACGAACTCGTTCATCGTGATCACATGGTGAACAGAGACCTTGCAAATTTATTTTCCATCATAAGTTCTTAAAGGATAGGCAGTCGTGAAATTGCGCATCTAATAACCCGCTGCCCCTTTAATATGCCGTACTTTTATGAATCTCGAGTCTTCATAGGTCTTTCCTAAAATCTCTAGTCCGATGCAAGAATAAGGCTAGACTTCGGCTGGGAAACCTACAAAGGAACCGTTTCTTGTGACTATGAACTGCATTGATTTTTCCCAAGCTTCGCGTGGAGTGTTTTCGGAAATCTCTTAGCAGAAAGCGCAGCACACTATGTATAGCATGTATTTGGTTGAAACATCTAACACTTTGACGAATTTGTTTTTTTACATCGAACTTCAACTATATCACATTCTTTCGGTTTTATTATTGGTCTAGTTGTGGTGATGTACTCCAGTTGTATGGTACTGGTAATGTCGGCGCAGTGATATTACGCGTTTATGCTAGCAAGTATTCATTGTATGATGCATTTATCAAATCTCAGTTAATAAATTCACCTCACAAAATTGTGTCCGTCCTGCACAATCGAGTATGTGTGAAACCATCAACGTAATTATATTCTGTCCCGAGTAATTTGTAGTTTATAGCTAATAGTACGATGACTGAATGAGACAAGATTCCTAATAGGAGCGTAGCCAGAAATTTCCACACGGAAAACATGGAGCTGGCTAGGTGGGCCACAGCTTAACTACACCTTGCTACGCCCCTGGCTCTTATTCAGGTAATCAGTCTGCTTAGTTAAATTTCTGGCCTAGAGGCAACCTTTGCTATTTTCTGGATCAAATCTAACTACAGTGAGCTAAACAGAGAGTGTACCTATCTTAAATAGTGGCGAAGTGTACAAATATTATGTTTTGACTATCTGCTATATCAGAAATAACCCATTACGGATTATCATCTTGGTTCACAACTAGAAGACTATATATGTTCCACCGTTGCGAAATACTTCGAACATATTTTAGCCTGCGAACAGCTGAAAACGGCAAATTGCAAAATTTACCTGTTTTTATCTCAAGTATAAATTTTTTTTAAGTGTGTTACAGAGAAGAAACAATGGACTGCATTAGAATTATGTGTTGCATTCCAACGGTAATTACTAACTAATAATAGGTAACTCATAACGGTGCGCTTACGATTAAGAAGTTTAGGTTTAACATGCTGCTGTAAATTATAAGAAACGTTCAAATTTTGATATAATTTTACTTTTTGGGCATATTTTTTATTTTCGTCATGGGTTGTAACTGTATAATTTTACATGGTCCAGTAACTTGTGCAGATATTGCTGATGAATGTTCGTATATAGAACCGTGTCCATTGCTCACGACCTTGTCTTTACGAAACAGTGTCATAATCATCATGCAAAATAAATTTGGTAACATCTATTGAAATATTGTGCTTCACATGGACTGAGTTCTGACGTTTTCGCATGGTACGGTGTGAAATTTTAGAAAATATATTCCCTGGAAACGCATAGCAGCACCGTTAATTTTTTTACATTTAAATTTTTAGTGTCCTTAACTTATCTTTCGTTTTTTCATATCAATAGAACTGCTCGAACTTGTGTTTTCGCATTGCCTTAATACGTAGATGTAGCATCATATATGTTTGCAACACATCAATATTAAGTATTCATAATTTCAGATTTTTGGCCGCTGTTTTTATGTTGACACGAATGCAGTATATAAAATATTTCTAAGCACTTCAATATTGAGCAAGTACTGGTCCTCTTAGCCTTTACTCGCGCTACTCTGTGTGAAAGAGATTTCAAGCCAGCTTGCAGATGGCCCGTGGAAGCAACTGACAGTTCTGTCACCTAGCTGAAAACGAATGGTCTGTTTGACATACGTTCAGAAATAAACCGTGAACGTAGCTTTGCTCCTCAGATGTTACCAAATAGTGGTAGGTAATACCCGAAATATTGCAAGATCTAAATCAGGACTTTAGCATTTTAGTGTTCGAGAAAGTATCACCCTGATGCACATTCAGTAAATTCATGTTAGTATTCTCACTAATATTCCTTCACCGTCTACAGATTTTTAGAGCTGTTATGCTACTCCATGGTTTACCTGCTGATCACGGTTAGAGCCATGACACTATTTACAATTTTGTGCGTTATATGTATGTGGTTCTTAAACAAAATCAACTTGGTTAAGTATCTGTGGCGGATAGGCATTCCCCTTTATGCCACATTTATATCCCAGTCCTGTGGAAATTTTACAATTGTGAACAAAATTAGGACATGTGGGAAAATGGGGATCATTATCATGAAAACGTAGAGATAGTGGTGATAATTATTGGTTGCTTTTTCCATGCTGTACTACCTCCGACGGAACCGTTTGATAAACGCGCCGGTGAAACGGGCATTTATGGTGTATATATGAAATTTCGGAATCCGAAATTCCCACAAGAATCTCAAATATTCCAAACTCCCGAATTCCCGCAGAAATTTATAAGGCTGTTACTTTCGAAATTCCTGTGGCATTTAGGATAATTTACGCTGTTAATTGGGTTTCTACAATTGTTCCATTTCCAGCTGGAATTTAGGAAATTGAGATTTTTATATAAAAGTTTCCCAATCTTCCACCTTATCAAATTTCCAATTTTGCGCTTTCGCAAATCCAATTTTCCCAAATTCCCACTATCCTTAGTTTTCATTTCCCTTAGGACTTTTGTAAATTATCATTTTTTAGATTCCCACGGGAATTTGGGAGTTCACAGTTTCCCAAATTTCCCATTTTCCGAAATTGTCTTTCCCAAAATCCCAGTTTTCAAGTTTCCCAGGATTTCTACAATATTCCTATTGGAATATGAGAATTTTAAATTTTTAAATTCGCTCGGGAATCTGGGAAGCCCCTCGGGGTTGCCTTGGCCGTACGGATACGCTCTGGCAACTTAATTTCCATTCTAAAAAATAAAAAGCTGTTTAGAATGAAAAATCACGCAAAATATAGCGTCCGGGTCAGAACGTCACAAAATTGACCCATCCAATTATTCCAATGATAAACCTCGGGTTCTATTAGTCGTGAACGAACTTAAGGTGGAACAACGATACCGAGTTGTCTTAATTTTGCGCATCGTGGGAATAAATTT
This sequence comes from Trileptium ribeirensis, assembly GCA_030248225.1. Classification (NCBI taxonomy): domain Eukaryota; kingdom Metazoa; phylum Nematoda; class Enoplea; order Enoplida; family Thoracostomopsidae; genus Trileptium; species Trileptium ribeirensis. Next base: position 8,234 of record JASANE010005533.1, on the reverse strand, counting down.
ATAGCAAAATTGTCAAGTTAGTTCCATAGTCGGGCATCAACTTATTTCCCAAGTATTAAAACAAAATATAAAGCAGTAAAACAATTTGGGTATTGTATATATGATAGCGTTCTTGGATCTTAACTTTGACACGATTACCTTAAATGTTTGAAAAAAATGCGTTATTAAATTAATTACAGTTCATTGAATTAAGCTGCTTTGAAACAAAATAATAGTTTCAATAGCAGCCACGGAAAGCTTGTAGCACCACATGGAAATTGTTTGGGAGTACCTAACCTTGACCGACCTTTTTTCTAAATTAAACGCATTTTTGAGACTGTTTAGTGAGTCAATATTCTATATCAGTCCATTTATTGCACTAAAGAACCTAGAGTTCTTGGTTACTAATCGTTTAAAAATTAGAAATTGAAACCTTATTCTGCTAAGCACACAGTTTAATAAATTCCAGCGTGCTCAACCAGACACTCATTTGCTCAGGGCAAAAAAATTCTTTGGCTTTTCCGAAAATTCTGTGTCAACAGGGTGGCCCCTGATCGCTGGGCTTTCGAGCGCCAAATGTACTGTACGGAATCGACCGAAAATTAAAAAATTAGAATAACGTAGGTTTTCAAATAAGTTAGGAATTCAGAGTTATGAGTTTACTTTACTGTATCTGACTGAATAAGCGCTAATCACTCCAGGGAACATCATGCATTTATACCACAAAATACACGAGATTACCAATGACTCCTGACCCTAATGCTGCTATCCCGTAATTATTTTATCTTTTAAGCGAACGCTAGCAACTCTGTTCAGGATTTTTCTCAGTGTACCTGTGGTTGGTTAACGGAAAGTGAGATATTACAATTTATTGCTACTATTAAATGTATTCAAGTCCAATCTGTTTTCGGCAGCCATTTCTAACAATATACTAATCTACATGGCAGAATTTGAAAAGTAATATATATGTAAATTGTCTTCATAAACTACATATGTGTACTTTACAACATATAGTAAGATTCAGCTTTATCTCAATTTATTACGCTGTTCTCCAAAGCAGCCAGCCTACAGAATGGAGCCTTTTCCGAGTCACTGTAAATGTATATTAACTAGAAGTTTGTAGTCTTTTCCTTGCTGATTTTACGTTTGGGGTTTTTTATAATATGTGTTGGAATGCGCACAGGCAAAGCAAGACTTGACACGGTCGAAGGTATGATTTCACCCTGGTATACCGATCGCTTAAGAAAGTGTTTTATTGCCTGGTCTTACATATATATCATGTTTATTTATTGCATCAATGATTTTCTTTTTAAATTTTCGATTATTATATTAATTTGTCCTCAAACATAGGAATCGCTAAACAGTTTACTGGGATATATGAAAATGTAGGGCCTATTTCATGGTTATAGTTCAAAATTGATCGCGAAATTAGACGGTGCACGAAATGATCATTCAAAGTGATTTGTAGAATGCTGGATTTAGTTAATTTATATCATAATGGTGCTATTTTGCACAAGAATTTATAATGCGATCATTAAGTTAAAAGTGCTACGACATAATTGCGTGACCAGATTTTATAAATGCTATTTGAACAACTATATTGGATGGAGTTTGATAGTACTAATTTTTAAGTTTTTTTCGCACAATGGAAAAACAAACCAACTATGTTCTAAATTTTACTCCTAAACACCCTAAAGACATAATCGTTCTATTTACCGTCTTTATGCCCATAGTACTTGAGATAGTTAAATATTCGACTATTCGATGAAAAATTTGTTAGATACACAACCGTCTTATATTTGGACTGACAGTGCCGATTTCAATAAAATCCACCATAGTTGTAGGTCTGTTTGGATATTACCTTGAGGCACTTGGCTGGTATTTATGTTTTATGTTTGTCAAAACAAAAGCTGTTGTGACATATTCAGAAGAGCGCGACGGCTTTCTACATATATATATTCGCGTACATCTAGCGGCTCCGTGGGGACACTGAGCCCAGTTCTGCAGCTGACCTCTTAAGTATTGTGAGCCCAAGTTGCGGTAACTGCCAGAGCTCTTAGTAAAAATTTCGAGATCAGATGCTGAAAATTTCGGAGAGCCAATTTTTCCTGAATTTGGGGTTGGAAGCATAAACTTCCATGTCATATATACAAAGAACCAAAGAAATGGGAACTGAAACAACAGAAAACAGGGTATTCTGGGCAATGGTGGACTGTTAGATATAGAATTACATGACTATCAAGGACAGAGATTATTCTTCGTAATACGTTATCGTCGGCTTTTCATTTAATTACTCTGTCATACCAATATTAAGTTTTACCCGAACGGGACCATAAAAACTTAACTTTATACCTTATGCAATGAGAATGGAGGACATTTCGGACGGGATACATGGTGTCCTCAACCGACAAAAAAAGGGGAAAACTGGGAATCTGACACTTTTCCGAAGAAAAATCATAAACATTTTTTAAACGCAAAGTTTTTTGTGTTTTAAGCACAAATATTTCGGCTACGCCCCAACATTGAATATTGGTCTCCCCTACACTAGTATCCGAGTTTCTCCACACGCATCTGTCAGCCATTTTTCCAAGTGCCTGGTCATATGGCAGAACTCAATTTCAGACCTTTAATCTGTTCGTTCCCATGGATAAGATTTTGGTGTTACCAGAATTTGTTTTTGCTGCGACATATGCAAACTGCAGTTGAAACATAGCAATATTGAAACGGCAACGGATTTTGTCGACAAGTGTCACCGGTAAGGTTACATCACATGTTCCTAGCTGTGGTTGATGATGACAGTGAATACCTGTAGACCTAGAGACCACATCGTGCCCTAGTTTTCAGACCCGACCTGTCAATTCGTAGACCCGACCAATCCGACCATGTTAGTGCTCAATTTCAGTGAAAAATGAGTCAACTGCTTCGTGAACTTGTGGAGCCATAGTAACCCGAGTAAACTTTTAACCCGAATAAGCTTTTAGAGCATATATTGAAATTTTTTTTATGAATATGTAACTTTAAGGACCCCTCTTACTGAAAACTGAACATTAATTTTTGTCAATATTTTAGAGTGAAAGGTCATCCCTTGTCCAGATAAATTGAGAAATTGGGCTTAATAACGGGGAAAACTGCTTTCAAAAATGCATGGGGACCCTGGGGATAAAATCAGCTGCGGATATTTCTTTCGCAAAATTTTCGCCACCGGACATTCTGGCTCTATACTGTGTAGTTGTTTGACATACCACAACATGGTATTCTGCACAACACTGTTTCTCGGCTATTTCAACAGGGCAATTACCACCGGTTATACTTGCACCTTCTTGATCAGTATCATGTTTTTTTAAGTGCATGAGTCTGGTGTTGTAGCATTTGCTCCATAATGAAAAAAATCCAGAATTAAATTAGAAATCTTAGCTAACAATGAACCAGAGAGATTTAAAAAATTTGAAAACATTTAGTGCAGTTTTTTTTCGCGTTTTCAATATCCTGCTTATGAGACCTGCTTCCAAACTGAGTGACGAGACAAAGTTCGATAAAGTTTAAGCTTAAGTACGAATATATGTGGCTTTCACAATGCTGTTCACTTTTGCAACAGTAAACCATCAATGTACAGACGGTATTTGCGACAAATCAAAATTAAAGCGTTTTTACAATTAATACACCACTCATCCACGGGTTCTTTTTGAATATAATACATTTTTATACTTTATTCAGATATATAATATCCTGTTTCAACAGTTGTACGTGCGTTGTTGCTCTCCTCTACGGTTCTACATGTGCCAGATTGACACTCAGGTATAATTGGTAAAATACAGTTGAGCTGTATATATTAATTTTTTATCCGGTGATTTAGTTCAAGCACTGAATGGTAAATCCGTTTCCTATCAATGCTGATGATCATTTGTTTAATGTCACAAAGAAAAGCACTGAACATATGTATGATTTGCAATATCAGGCCATGTTTCACAAATATATATAAAGTGCCAGATGTTTATTTCATGGCATGGTATTATCCATTAGGTAACGAAAATTAGGGGACAACTTGTTAAATAGATACAGAACTTATGCAAAGTAAGAAGAGGTGACAAACAGCAAACTGTTTGGACCACAAGGTCATCAGAAAGAGGTCAGGGACGTAGGTCGGGACCTGGTTGCCCACAGCTGTCCAGGGTAATGTTATTGGTAACACCAGTAGTTATGTTGCACCGTCGCCATAAAATAGCCGACAAGAGATCTTAGTTGCAACTTTCAGGATTTACTTTCATTGGTTTACACTCAACATGGTAAAGTAGCAAAATATAGCTCTTAGACAAACATCAAATACAGGTATGTACCAATATTATTACAACGACGTAGGTCGCGATCTGGTTGCCCACAGATTTGTAGGGTATTATTATTGGTAACACTAGGAGCTATGCTGTACCGTCACCATAAAGTAGCCGAAATTAGATCTTAGTTGCAACTTTCGAGCTCTACCTTCATTGGTTTTACACTCAACATGGTAAAGTAGCAAAATATAGCTCATAGATAAACATCAATTACAGGTATGTCAATAATATTGCAACGATGTAGGTCGCGATCTGTTTGCCCACAACTTTGTAGGGTATTATTATTGGTATCACTAGGAGCTATGTTGCACCGTCACTATAAAATAGCCGACATTAGATCTTAGTTGCAACTTTCGGTATTTACCTTCATGGGTTTTACACTCAACATGGTAAAGTACCAAAATATAGCTCTTAGACAAACATCAAATACAGGTATGTACCAATTATTGCAATGACGTAGGTGGCGATATGGTTGCCCAAAGATTTGTAGGGTATTATTATTGGTAACACCAGGAGCTATGTTGCACCGTCACCATAAAATAGCAGACATTAGATCTTAGTTGCAACTTTCGGGATTTACCTTCATTGGTTTTACACTCAACATGGTAAAGTAGCAAAATATAGCTCTTAGACAAACATCAAATACAGGTATGTACCAATAACATTGTAACGACGTAGGTGGCGATCTGGTTGCCCAAATATTTGTGGGGTATTATTATTGGTAACACCAGGAGCTATGTTGCACCGTCACCATAAAATAGCAGACATTAGATCTTAGTTGCAACTTTCGAGATCTACCTTCATTGGTTTTACACTCAACGTGGTAAAGTAGCAAAGTATAGCTCTTAGACAAACATCAAATACAGGTATGTACCAATAATATTGTAACGACGTAGGTGGCGATCTGGTTGCCCAATGATTTGTAGGGTATTATTATTGGTAACACTAGAAGCTATGTTGCACCGTCACCATAAAATAGCAGACATTAGATCTTAGTTGCAACTTTCGAGATCTACCTTTATTGGTTTTACACTCTACGTGGTAAAGTACCAAAATATAGCTCATAGATAAACATCAATTACAGGTATGTCAATAATATTGCAACGACGTAGGTCGCGATCTGTTTGCCCACAGCTTTGTAGGGTATTATTATTGGTAACATTAGAAGCTATGTTGCACCGTCACCATAAAATAGCCGACATTAGATCTTAGTTGCAACTTTCGGGATTTACCTTCATTGGTTTTACACTCAACATGGTAAAGTAGCAAAATATAGCTCTTAGACAAACATCAAATACAGGTATGTACTAATAATATTGCAATGACGTAGGTGGCGATCTGGTTGCCCAAAGATTTGTAGGGTATTATTATTGGTAACACCAGGAGCTATGTTGCACCGTCACCATAAAATAGCCGACATTAGATCTTAGTTGCAACTTTCGAGATCTACCTTCATTGGTTTTACACTCAATGTAGTAAAATAGCAAAATATAGCTCTTAGACAAACATCAAATACAGGTATGTACTAATAATATTGCAACGACGTAGGTCGCGATCTGGTTGCCCACAGCTTTGTAGGGTATTATTATTGGTAACACTAGGAGCTATGTTGCACCGTCACCATAAAAAAGCCCACATTAGATCTTAGTTGCAACTTTCGGGATTTACTTTCATTGGTTTTACACTCAACATGGTAAAGTAGCAAAATAAACTCTTAGACAAACATCAAATACAGGTATGTACCAATAATATTGCAATGACGTAGGTAGCGATCTGGTTGCCCAAAGATTTGTAGGGTATTATTATTGGTAACACCAGGAGCTATGTTGCACCGTCACCATAAAATAGCCGACATTAGATCTTAGTTGCAACTTTCGGGATTTACCTTCATTGGTTTTACACTCAACATGGTAAAGTAGCAAAATATAGCTCTTAGACAAACATCAAATACAGGTATGTACCAATAATATTGCAACGACGTAGGTCGCGATCTGTTTGCCCACAGATTTGTAGGGTATTATTATTGGTAACACTAGGAGCTATGTTGCACCGTCACCATAAAATAGCCGACATTAGATCTTAGTTACAACTTTCGGGATCTACCTTCATTGGTTTTACACTCAACATGGTAAAGTAGCAAAATATAGCTCTTAGACAAACATCAAATACAGGTAAGTACCAATTATTGGCAACGACGTAGGTGGCGATCTGGTTGCCCAAAGATTTGTAGGGTATTATTATTGGTAACACCAGGAGCTATGTTGCACCGTCACCATAAAATAGCCGACATTAGATCTTAGTTGCAACTTTCGAGATCTACCTTCATTGGTTTTACACTCAACGTGGTAAATTACCAAAATATAGCTCATAGATAAACATCAATTACAGGTATGTCAATAATATTGCAACGACGTAGGTCGCGATCTGGTTGCCCACAGCTTTGTAGGGTATTATTATTGGTAACACCAGGAGCTATGTTGCACCGTCACCATAAAATAGCCGACATTAGATCTTAGTTGCAACTTTCGAGATCTATCTTCGTTGGTTTCACACTCAGCGTGGTAAAATAGCAAAATATAGCTCATAGATAAACATCAAATATAGGTATGTACCAATAATATTGCAACGACGTAGGTCGCGATGTGGTTGCCCACAGCTTTGTAGGGTATTATTATTGGTAACACCAGGAATTATGTTGCACCGTCACCATAAAATAGCCGACATTAGATCTTAGTTGCAACTTTCGAGATCTATCTTCGTTGGTTTCACACTAAGCGTGGTAAAATAGCAAAATATAGCTCATAGATAAACATCAAATGCAGGTATGTATCAATAATATTGCAACGACGTAGGTCGCGATCTGGTTGCCCACAGATTTGTAGGGTATTATTATTGATAACACTAGGAGCTATGTTGCACCGTCACCATAAAATAGCCGACATTAGATCTAACTTGAAACTTTCGTTTTTTTGGTTTCACACTCAGCGTGGTAAAATAGCAAAATATAGCTCATAGATAAACATCAAATACAGGTATGTACCAATAATATTGCAATGACGTAGGTAGCGATCTGGTTGCCCAAAGATTTGTAGGGTATTATTATTGGTAACACCAGGAGCTATGTTGCACCGTCACCATAAAATAGCCGACATTAGATCTTAGTTGCAACTTTCGAGATCTACCTTCATTGGTTTTACACTCAACGTAGTAAAGTAGCAAAATATAGCTCTTAGACAAACATCAAATACAGGTATGTATCAATAATATTGCAACGACGTAGGTCGCGATCTGGTTGCCCACAGATTTGTAGGGTATTATTATTGGTAACACTAGGAGCTATGTTGCACCGTCACCATAAAATAGCCGACATTAGATCTTAGTTGCAACTTTCGAGATCTATCTTCGTTGGTTTCACACTCAGCGTGGTAAAATAGCAAAATATAGCTCATAGATAAACATCAAATATAGGTATGTACCAATAATATTGCAACGACGTAGGTCGCGATGTGGTTGCCCACAGCTTTGTAGGGTATTATTATTGATAACACTAGGAGCTATGTTGCACCGTCACCATAAAATAGCCGACATTAGATCTTAGTTGCAACTTTCGAGATCTACCTTCACTGGTTTTACACTCAACGTAGTAAAGTAGCAAAATATAGCTCTTAGACAAACATCAAATACAGGTATGTATCAATAATATTGCAACGACGTAGGTCGCGATCTGGTTGCCCACAGATTTGTAGGGTATTATTATTGATAACTCTAGGAGCTATGTTGCACCGTCACCATAAAATAGCCGACATTAGATCTTAGTTGCAACTTTCGAGATCTATCTTCGTTGGTTTCACACTCAGCGTGGTAAAATAGCAAAATATAGCTCATAGATAAACATCAAATACAGGTATATACCAATAATGTTGCAAC
>JASANE010005531.1:0-32432 GCA_030248225.1 Trileptium ribeirensis | reverse complement strand
TTTGAGTTATTACTTCGTTCAGTTACGTATTGCTCATATAGAGTTATATGACGTATGGTAATACGCTGACCTACCGATCCACGGATCCCGTTTTCAACGAAAGTGTGTGTCCCCATATTTTTGTCGTGCGCTTTGACAAGTATTTTGCTGCACTGACAGATGTATGTCTATGACAGCAGTACATAAGTTTTGCACGACCCTGCACCATTAGTTGAAACATTGTATGATATTAAATATATTTAAAGTATAAATTTTCATGCATTTTTGTATTAAATATGATACATCTACTGTGAGAATTTTTATAAATATTTGTATGAAATAAGATACAACTAATGTATGAATGTTTGTAGTTAACTGCTATTTTGTACTACTTTTCAATTTTATGACATATTTGCTATATATATCTTCAAAAAATTATGTGTTACAAAACATACATTTATTATCTGAAATTTCATACAAATTATGTGTAAATAATCATACACGGTTTGAATGCAATGTCATGCAAATAATGCACGATTTATCATGCATATGTTGTATATAATTTCAAACAAAGGTATGTGTAACGAGTCATACAATTCTTATGTGAAAATTTATAGAAAGGATATGTAAATAATCATACACATTCTTTCCTACAATTTATACAAATTATGTACAATGTGTCATACATTTATTGTAGTCAATTTCTTACAATTTATGTTGATATGATCAAACATAATGTACAAAGTGGTACACAATTCATCTAGGATTTGTTCGCCATATAATTGCCCGTATTTGTGCTATTTTTTATACAAATTGTCGCGAAATAATATTACACAATAATTGGATGAAATTATCATCATACAAATTTTAAGAGAGTGCACACGGAGATGACGATTCGCGATTCGTTCTTCGTAATCCCAACTTCCGCGAAAATTGTCTTTCCAACCAATGTCCTATATTTAAAACCAAGAAATGCAAAAGCTGAAACTAACAAGGCTATGTAATAAGAACTGCCATTAAGCGGAAAGGTAAAATTCAGAAACGAAGGGAGTTTGCTTGGGCGGTCGGCATCGCACTCTTTTCCTTGGACATAACCAAAACTAGTAGAAGGTACAACAGCTAGGAAACTATTGCCCCTAAAATGCTATTATATATGAGCTATCCTTTTTTCTATAACCCTATAGATTTAACTTAAAATTGTATTCATGTTTCGAATTTAGTGCGTTAAAGGCACGACTGTAGTTTCAAAGAAACAAATAGTGTAAATTTAACGAATATTGATGTATGTAAATAAACGGCGATTGATATTTGTGGAGAAATGGCATAAATTCTAAACCAAACATTTGCTTAAGGTGTCACAAGCGCAATTACTAGCCTAACCGCAATCGATAGACAAACATCAACAAAAAGGAACGGCGACTATCGTATTCGAATTGCTTTTACGACGCGTTCAGGAACACTTTACAAATTTGTACTCAACTTACAAAGCTTCAAAGCCGACAGATGGGTCACTGTTTCGCCTACAATTACTTTATTCGACGAAATTCTTCATGCAACATGTTGCTCCAGCGACACGTCGGGGCGACTGGTTGTAGCTCAACAAAATATTGCCGCAAGAATATTAATCCTCGATAGCGAGAATTGGGAACGTATTATCGCAAAATGCAATTGCAGTCAGCGACTAACGACGCGCAATGTTGTTCCAAGCCACAAGAAACGCAGAGATTCTCAGCGACGTGGCAGCTTGAATCTTCTTCTTGATAAGCATTGTACAATGACCGACAGTTGCATTGTCGTAGCGAATGGTGATCGGAATATTTTCATACTTTCGCATAGTCAGAATAGTTATGAAAATATCGGTGGAAAAGTGAATGACAGCGGCTTTGATATTGAAGAATTTATATATTGTTGTATGAAGTGTTAAAATGTAAAGTGAGGTGAAAAATGACAGAATGGATTGTAGTAGACAGAAAACTTCGAGTGAAATACTTGGATATAGTTGAATGTCGTTTTGGCAAAGGTAAACTTGACACTTCAACTAGTCGTGTTCACATCTAATACTGTTTGAAAAATAGCAAGGCGATATCTAAGGGAAGTCATGTGAATAATGCACTTTGAGAAAATTGTGAGTCCCTAAAATTCCTCTTAAACAGCTAGTTTCGCAAATTGTTGCTTCTTACTCATCTTTTAGCACACCCCTACACCTGTAAAACTGTAACAGTACAATAAGCTATCTTGCGGTTGGGACTGCCTTTGTATTGAACATGCCTGTTGCCAGTCTCTAAATTAAAACCGGTGACCATTGACAGATTATAGGTCATCCGATACTGAGAGAGGATCTCTGAGTCAGATCACTTGTTAGTCACATCAAGGCTATTTTCATTGTATTTCAGGTACTTGCGGCGAAATTTAGACATCTTCCTTAACAGTCATTCACTGTCTATATTTAAAATGTGTCTATTTATAAAAATCGAAAATGAAACTTCTCTTTCAGTATGAGATACGCCGAGAGCCCACTTCGCGGGCACCAAATGTTTTGAAGTATGAGATCTAGCTGAAAATTTGCTAGTTTCGAAATAGGAACTACATATTACACACAAAAGCGCCTCAGTCGACAAATTCTTATCTACCGTGACCATTAAAATCTAACTATTGGTATAATTGGAGAAAAAGCAAAACGCAAAAAACGAAAGGAAAGTCGGAGATCCTGACGGCTTGCCCTGATGTGAAAGCAGCTACATATTAATTGCGCATGATTCGAAGCCCAGTGAGCATTCGTAATTACAGATTTGCAGCGCAACTTTGACTAAGATACAGCCAAGAGTACGAAAAGGCGTTAATAGGAAACTATATGTTTGTTAAAATGCCGTTAGGGGGACGCCTCTGCTCTGTCTGTGGATATAATTCAAAAATGGCGTATTTTTCCGAATTTAGTATAGTAAAGTAAAGATGTGCTTGGAAAAAATGTAATTCTATTGTCACTAAATTCATTTAGGCTACCCTGAGGTACCGGTTCAGGGCCTTTGAGCACATAGAAAACCAAAATTCATGTTTCGAGATTTTAACCAAAGATTTTGTTGTGTTTTCTATATAACCTGAATGATGGAGAGATTTCGATCATATTTTACCGAACCTATAAGCGTCTGGCGCTAACTTTAGTTCTACGGCTTTCAGGAAACGTTCTAAATTCCTGATAATTTATCTTGGGATCATCCGACAGTAAACTTGACCCACGCCCATCAACAATCCGATTTTGTTATTTCTGTGACCAAAGTGTTGCCTAACGTTTTTTGGTGAACCGTATGCCGTAGAAAACTGTTCGTGAGCACACAGCTCTGCGATAGTAATTAGACAAATTTGTGTTCGCGAAAATTCATCGAAAATTTCCGATTTATTTGCGAACGAAAATCTACCGGAGTTGGATTCGCTGGCTTTATTCGCGGACACTGCGAGATATACCAAGGGACCGATTAATTTGAGATGTCATTGTAACGCAAAATTTGTTCTGGAAGATAGATAAATACAAATCCAATATTGATTGGCATTAGATAGTTTTCACTACAAATTCCAAATCGTCAAAATACGGTTCGAACACAAGGTAAACTTTCTGGTATTTGTTTCAGAATTTGCCAACTTTCTGTTATTGAAAAATCAATGAAATTTTCGCATTTAACACTGGTTTGCGATTCGCTATCGGCTATTACAAAATTGGGATAGTCGATGAGCGCAGGCTAAGGTTATTTGTAAGTTCAGAATATGATTCTTGGACTATACGTGAAACAGTATGTCACGCACAACATTTTGGCTATAACATATTTACGAACGGTTATAGTTTCGTTAGTCCTTTCATAAGGTCCTGTCCTTGGTGACAAAACCCTAGCACAGAACATTTGTGGACGGATTCATGGATTTGGAATCGATTTTTGGACCAGCCTTTCAGCTGGTTTCCGCAATACAAGTTAGTCACATCCAGTTTGGATTCGGTATCCATCGCGCATGACCATGTCTTTCGCAACGATCTAAAAACCAAAAATCAATTAAGGAACAAATTTATGGATTTGATGTGTGTGTTGCTTTTGTTTGTAGGTCAATTAAGTAAAATGGTGAGCATATACGAACTCTTTATCTCAATGCGTGCCTTAAGTCTTGGTTACAAACATCGGTGGCGAAGGTTCGTCGGCCTTAAAGAGGCAGATGGTCTTGGGTGGAGGTCATCGGCGGGGGGTCGTCATGGAGAAATTCAGAAAATTGTAGGAACTCAATTTCCCTCATTTTGCCAATTTAAATTAAATTTTTGTTAATTTTCTATTTTTTAGCAATTTTACACTAATTTTTGGCAATTTCGCCAATTTTCGCAAAAAAAATTACCGCGCTCCTTAGCTCCTACAAAAAATTTAGGTTAGTTACCAAGAATTTATATATGCTAATACCACATTAGGAATTCAGATGAAAGAAATTAGCCATCGGTGAAGATATATGCCGCTCGTCCAATTTCTTTGAGATCAACACAATAATCACCAAAGAGAAAGTTGTCATCCGTCGCCTACAATTAATGACGACACATCCTATAGCTCCAAGATCCGAGACTATGGCGATTTTGGACAAATTTATATTAAAACATGTTTGTTTTAGTAAACACATGCTTAGATGCAACCAATTCGGAGTAATGGAATCTGTTTGCATTGTATTAACTAATCATGTCAATTTGCATTTACACCCGTGCACTATCTCTTCAGCTTGAGAAAGCCCAGTGAATCGACATCGTTATCGCTTCGTGGTACAAGAACGTAATAAATGAGGTAGATTACAATATTGAAGGCTTTAACAAGCTACTCTGACTGTCGAGGTACAAATTTTGTATAAATTTAGTAAGATAAAAGTGCTGAAAACAGTTTCTGAGAGAAGTTTTTGATGTCTGCCATTATTAAAACATTACGTTTCTGCTTCTGCATTTCGCCATAAAAATTAGGGTAACTTTACAGTGCCAGATACTAATATTGCATGTAAAAAATATTGAAATTGTCGCAAAAGTGGGCGCGGATAGCATCTAAGAACGCACGACATGCATTTAGCTGAATTTTTATGCTCAGTAAACAACTGCACCATAATATACCAATGTATATGTTCTATTTTACTGACGACCCAAAATACAACATAAAGTCTTCTATACATGTATATAACTATATGAACAAAATATCCGCATATGTCTGTAGAGCATATTAACATACATATACATGCTTGCAGATATATGAAAAAAAACGTAAATACATTCGTATTAATATATATTATATACATAACTGTAGTGGGATGAAATTCAAAACATGTTTGATTGTGGACCATGTTGTATATAAAACTAAAAGCAAGAAAACATTTGAAAACAGTTATTTTAAACACTTTTAGTCATTATATCATTAACGAAAGCGAACTGGCGGAATATTTGGAGCGGAACGCTTTTGGACGACTAGCGGCCGTTGCTAAAACTCAGTTATAGATTGCTTGAAGAGCTAGTAGCCATAAATGCTCATAGGTGGTAGAGCATTGCCTCAAGCCCTAAGGCGTCCGCCCCGTCCCACAGCGGCACCAGCTACCTGCTGGCACCTAGGAATTTCAGCATATATATCTACTACTCATTAATAGAATCTTTGGTGCCAATAGTGCATATTGTTTCGTGTATTGCTGCGTCCAAGCGTTTACCAATCGTCACCTTCGAAGCTATCTATCAAAGCGTGGCCACACAACTTCCACTGTTATTCATTGAAACCATTACCCCATCTTTTATATGTTTATGCGTATAAATATCTGTATCTGTCTATGTGTGAATGTATGTATAGTCAAAAAATTACTATAAATTTTCATTACGGCATATGTCACAAACATCGATTTAGCAGCGATTAAACTTAGTTGACTTTAAACAAATGTTGGAGCGTAAAATCGGCATATAAAAACGCGTTCCTCAGAGGATTGGTGGCTGATGAATTTAAATAAAAATAATTGTGTCAGATTAATTTTTGCAATATAGCGATAGCGACGAATTTTTATCAGATTCAACTCTGCTGTACGTAACATGTATATGGGTCAAAAATGAATTGTTGATTGCGCGGTGATGGTATTCGGAGAATATTTCGTTGTTGGCGCGTGAAACAGTCGGTTTCTGTGCTGAATATTGACTACTAGTTTGTGCTTTTTGCTAATTAAGATATTCCTGTCTCAAATCCCATTGACAAAGGCTTGTCATCGAAACCACAAACCTTATGTAATATTATTGAATCTGTGACACTATTTTCGAGTAAATAGTTGGAGTTGAATATTTGCCCCTAATTATGCTTTTTGTTTAATTCAGATGTTCTTGTTCGAAATTATGTGGATCAGTTCTAACGATCGAAGGAAGTATATACCTTTCTGCCAGCCTTTAAGCTGTGCCTGTTTTTAAATGATGTCAGAGTTTGCATTATACGTGGTGTCAGAAGGAAATGAATTTTATAGTTTCAATGATCTTACTACATATCCAGGCAGTCCGTATTGCATACATCCACCATACCTTGTCAGATTCATAGCTAGTAAAGCCAATTTTAGTCGCAGGCATTTTATTCAAATTTTATAAGCAAAGACCGAACAGAACAGCAAGTCGATACTAACGGTAAGTTGCTGCGAAACGACTTACGGACGATGTGTATCATGCGTGAATATATTAAAGAATCATTGTATTCAAAGCTAAGAAATATCGCCAAATAAGAAATATTTCAACGAAATGTTTCGTTTGGTTATCATTCTTTACCTGCTCTAGAAATCGTAGCTCTAATACGTTCGAAGTGTGATAGTTTCGGTTATGTCAGGAACTACGTGAACTTTCAACATTTAAAAATTCCACAATAAAAACCGTTTCGGAGCTATCGAAGCTGAAACAAATGCAGCGTTGTAAGTATCCAACCAAAACTGTCCTTTGGTAGTGATTACTACATCGACGTACAACGACCTTTCTTCGTTCACTCTCGTGTCTAATGATTTTCTGTATCACTAAACAGAGTGCGTTTTATCTTATTATAAACTACATAATTCCCCTACGCTTTTGGAAGAACATTGTCTTTTATCAGTGTATTGTCCTAGGTCTATCAAATGCTAAAGTGTCGGAATTATTTATTAACAGTATGAGCCAAAATGTTTGAAACAGCCGAACATATCTAGTGGTTGCAATTACCCTTTGTCTAAACAATTTGGTGGCATATGCATTTAATACCACTGGGTTTTCTATAGGGTGTGATAAGCATTAATTTGCATAAATCTGTCAGAGCTCTTTATTCTCAATTACTACAGGTTTTCTTGGGTTGTGATCAAAGATACATGTTGTCTTATGAACATTTATGACTAAGGTAGATATATATAACTTTAAATGAGATGCACCGTAATAAAAGGTACAAAATTCAAACTTAAGATTTACACGCTTTAAATAAATTTGGATATGATTTCTCTTTTGTGGCAGATCAGTGTTTCAAACTATATATGGTTTAGGCCACTTGAAAAAGTGACACATAGTTACTATACTATATTTTAGCATTAGAACAGGGAAGATGTATTATACAATGCGACATAAAGAACAAACATCGAGCTGTCTGAAACACAATTGTTTGTTAATAAATGCAAATCTTTACATTTACTGCGATGAACTCAAATTGCTAATATAATGAACAAATAAATGAATTAATGAATCACGAAAAACAAAACGGTTTTTATCCTTGGTGCTCACTGTACCTCTCAAATTTACATGCACGGACCGATGTCCGAAGTTCGAAAAGGTATCTGGGTCCGCCGAGGGAGCCTTCGTTTGGAGGCCCTGGCGGTCGGTGCCCGGTGCGAAAGACTTTATGGGCTCTGGTTGCCTTGGGGGGGAGGGAGTGCGCCCTGTCAGGGGTCCGTGCTCTCGTGGAGGGAAGGTAAGCCCCTACCCCCTCCCAATAGCATGTATGAATATTTATACCATATTCACTCATAAAGTTTGGTACATAAGCATGCCACGTAAATATGACAGTACAATTTAACAGAAAATAGAACCAATAGATTGCTAAATGCCGAAAACAATTTTAATAAAAACGTCAGTTTCACAGTTGTTGATTTTCTAGTAACCTACTTGTTCCATAAATTTATTTTTGAAATGTTAAAACAACTTTACGACAATAGTCCAGATTTAGATTTCAAAGTTTTTGCAATAATTGTAATTTAATTACAAAATTGTCATAATTGTGATTTAATTTAGAAATTGTAGCAATGTTGACCTTAATGTCAAAGTTGCAATAATTATTTGTGCTTTAATTCACAAATTGCTAAATTCTAATTTAATTTTGACATTTCAATAATTGAACTTTAATTTCGAAATTGTGATAATTATGATTTCACTTCGAAATTGCCATAATTGTAATTTAAATTCGAAATTGTACGATTAGTGATTTCTAATTCGGAAATTCACAATGTGAACTACAATATAACAGCAAATACAATACATATCATAGAAACTAGACGTTTCGTTAGAACCGTGCGGTTCAGTGTCACTGATAACTACTCGCTATTCAGCGCAAATCATGAATAATACTTATGAATCATTTGCGATAAGATGCGTGCGCCAGGGCCAAATTATGTCACTCGTCCAACTCAACTAGTTCGCGTGAACTATAGCTTTGCTGCGCTACTATGGTACATTTTGATTACCTAGCTAGCCTTAATGTGACAAACAGGGAGTTTAGTTAGGGTCTGTACGACAAACTGAGTGTCTGGCTGAACCGTCAAATGAGAAATTTTATTTAGTGTTGTGCTTAGTGGAATAGCATTTTGTTCTATAACATTTTCACACTAATTCTAAGTTATATATTTGTTTTTAATATATACAATTAACGTTTTAAACAGTATTCCACCTTTGTGGCATTATTTAGATACGTATAGTAAAAACGTAATGTTCGCGGACTAAATAGTCTCTGGCTAAGTTATAGGGGCTCAGCTGAACGCCTTGTGGCAAAATCACAATCCAGCTGGACAGTAAGTGACAAACGCATAGCCTAGCTAGGCTATTCAAAATATTAATAGTAAAGCAGGACTGTCTGCGTGATATAGTAGTCAGCCATTTTGAACGCATGACGTAATTAAAACCATGCGCACGCATCTTATCGTAAATCATGTATTAGGTACAGTACAACGAATATTTAATAAAATAGCCTAATGTATAATTACTTTTTGCCGCTCTTTAAACCTAGTCGGACCGTTTATTCCCAAGGTACTAGTAACAGAAGCAGAATTTAGCGAAATTCTGACCCTTGAAATGTTTTACATCTTATTTCGAGGCCAAATCTGAAATCCGGATGAGGCCAGCAGTATCTGCTTCTCCCTCAACGACAGGCGCACATGTTAAATCTTGGGCTGATGGGTTAGTACACCTTAGGAACGTACACCTCAGTTGTTATTTTGTCAAATCAGTTTACCATCGTAAACCCGGTGAATGCGCACAAGTCACAATTTTTCCATATGTTTGCGAACAAAAATTTGTGATACAGTGTTGTCCGAGTTTTGTGATTTAGTTCGCATTTTTCTGACCGTGTACACGGAAAAACGTGATTACCAATGCGTTTTTAGTTTTTAGGGTACAATACAGACGTAGACCTCTATCATAGCTGTCCAGTTCAGCATTTCATTAGTTCATTCAGCATTACATTTACGCCATCGGTATTCGCATTTTAGTGAACGCGAACGATTCGGCTAGTGAATTGGACAAAGGAACAACCCTGGTGTACGCAGTTAAAGTGGAATCACGCAAATAAATACAACCAATACTAGAATGATATAAATAGCAGTTAAATACAAATGAGTTTAACGAGAAAATCATGTTTTGTCCATCGAGTGCGCAGTTTCACCGACATAAAACCTAAAGGTACACAGACTTGTCATACATTAAACCAAATACCGTCAGTCCATAGAATGTTTTCTTAGCATAGCAATGTCAACGTGATTTTGGCAAATTTTTTTGCGCTATTATTCATTTGCCTTTGTAGTTATTGACTAGATATTTTAGTCTGTTAGTTTTAGTTTCTGCGGTTGCAATATTTTAGACAACCTTTACTATAAAATTTTTTACGACATCGCTTTAACAGTTACCCTGTTATTGACGAAAACAGCTAATTCGGATTGATTTTGGTATAACAGTGGTAATTATTTGATTCATACTCTTATATATGTCGACATACAGACAAATATTGAAACCATCATATAGCAATTGTTAAACACAATCACTGGTCAAACCATTATGAATATGCGCAAATTTATGGGCCATTTATGAGCTACAGCAGTTGTCGTAACAAAACTTTGCATGAGTGCAATAACCAAGAAACAAGATAATCTATTTTACGGTAAAATCATTTTGTTTCGTAATGAACGATAAATTTTAATATTTTTCGTATTGTGAGTTTTTTGAAAATATTATTGGCTTCAGGCAATAGACATTATGAAACTCAGTAAATATACAAAAATTAGTAGTTGTTCGCGGAGGATTGCGCCTAAAAATTGCAAAGCCCGAAATATCCATACAAATAATAAATGCTTGTAATTACCTACTAGATTAATTCAATGGTGACAAATCATATAAGCATGGTTCCTAAAATCATCAACATGGTGACAAGTTAATACAAACGATTCGTTACATTTTCTGAAAAAATTCGAAAAGAATGTCATGAGTAAAAGTTTCAGACAGCATGCGTATTGTATCCATCAGCAATTACACGCAAAGTTTTAATATAATATTAATTGGATTACAGGCAATAAATTTGGGTCAGTGTCACCAATTACACACACGTCAGTACGCTATCACTGAAGATTTCAAATGTCTTGCATCTTCTAAACGCCAGATGTAATCCGACGCAAGATGTTTTTCGACGCCAAAAAAAGTTAAACTTACCACGCACGCTGATGATAACAAAATTATAAACCATGTAAATATAATGTATAGGTATATAACATATTCTTATACTCTGAATTAATTTTATTCATCAAATATTTTATAATTTTATATGGCTTATTATTTACTTTACCATACATGTCCTTACCATTATATATTTATAGTGCATTGATAGTTTGTTGTAATTTTATTTATGTATATAATTAATCTTTTAAATGATCCTAATTTATAACTACAGCTATTTTACACAAGCTCCAATTCAAGGGTTTCATGACAGCTTCGAATAGATAAGTTGAGAAGTACCATAAAATAGTCAAATTTTTGACTCACATTAAACATTGTTTGAATAAAAGCATCGGTAAAAAAGATTTCTTAGATGACATTTGGACATCTAAACCTTTCAGAAATAACCTAGGATTTACATTGCTACAATGCCGTTTATAATATCATTTCATGTGTGTAGTGTAGGTCATTTTGGTACAAATAAGCTAGAAAAAGCGTATTTGAAAACGAGCAATGAGGGCATACCATTGAAGGGTCGAGCCAGAAACTTCTCCTCAAGGGCAATGAATGTGCTATGGTGGTGTAGCTGATACCCGCCTTGCGCTCATCACCGAGGACTTCACTTTTCCATCACTCTTAAAGGCGTACGACTTGAGGCAAGGGGGAGTAGGAGAGGCCCTTCGTCTCGTGCTCCCTGTTGACTACTCCCCTAATGCCATTTAATGAACAGTTCTGTTAAAACGGCTTTGTGTGTCATTAATATCCTTGGTCCTAACTAGAACATTGTGATCGTTCGTGCACAGATACATTTGTATTGCAAGATTTTGATTGAGCGCTCATCTATAGTCTTCACAGAGGTGCATTAAGACATGCTTATGGCATGTTGCCGAATTTTTAAACACTTCAAGTAAAACGAAAATAAATATTCAGATATTCTAGTTACATGGAAACTGGGAAGAAACAGAGGGAGTATCGCTATTTTACGCTCAATGGTTATATATTTTGGAGTGCCAAATTCGAATTGCTGAACCTCTAACAGAAAGACGATAATACAAAGCCAACGCGACGGCTATTAGTATAAACATATCTCACAGCCACAAGATTTATCTGTTCATGCAATTGTCAGAAAGGGGCATCAGACATTGAAATATGTGTCAAACTTAAATTTCACTATGAATTTTTCTAAAATGAAACTAGGAAAATTAGGTATTCTAGAAACATCGTGGACCCCTAACACTTGTCGTATCCATAATATGCATATCATGAAAATGGCAGATCATTTGGTGTGTGTTGTTTGGCAAATCAAAACCTTATGGACAAATTATAACCCTCTAATTTGAAATATAATTTGAAAATATCCTGTATTTGAAATTTTTAATGCCAAATTGAAAACTTTAGCTAACTGCAAATTATATAAAAGAGCAGGATCAACATAATCAAAGTAGGGTGCAGACAACTAAATTCAAGTGGTCAGCGGGATGAAATACCTTGTAATACCATAGATTTTAAAAAAAGCACTTAGACAAAGCATGCAAAATTTAACTGTTGGGAAAACATTTTAACATTGGTTAACAAAACTTGTTCACAAGTCAGCTGTGACAGCGTAAGACTAGAGTTGTTTTCAATTGAGAAAATCGTTTTTGATCCACCGCATTTGGGAACATTTATATCTTAACATAAAATCTCCCATCATAAATAATGTAAAAGACTATGAAGATTCATTTTTACTTTTTTTTTCTAACAAGCAGCCCAGTTTTGTCTCAAAACGTTAGAAACGTTAGCAAATTTCATTTATTTCCGGTTGACAGGTGTATCTTTTACAGTAGTATTGATATTAAATTTGTTTTCATTCTGACTTAAACAGCTTGGATTAACCATAGTTGTTTATGGGCCGTGGTGGGCTAAGAAATATACCTCTACCCCAACTCGAACCAAGGCGATCTAAAAATTTGAAAAATTTAGTAATTATGAGCAAATTATTATGCAAACATAGCAAATTACGAGTAGTTCTGACATTTCCAACCCACTTCCTTTCCGCACCCCTGCCGGAACTATGAACCACGTAACCTAAACAGACGGTCACTGCAAATCTATGCTTTTAGTGTACATCATAGAAACCATCCTTTAAAATTGTAATGGATGAGGCGTGGAAACATTTCTTAAATCGTCGATTTGAAATTCCGGTGCCCACAGCTCATACGTCAGGGCTGGTGGATCGTCCTATAGTGATATTCATAAGAAAAAATATCTTAATGCTCTATCGGGGTAAGTTTTTGCCAATAATCACTTTGTTTAAGAAATATGCTTAGAAAAGGCTGAAAATATACTGTTTGAATTTTCATTATAGTAAAGATATAGAGGAATAATTCATAACTATTTTTAACTGTGCCTACCGTTCTGGTCAACCTCATGCAACACGACTATTTGTAAAATGTCATTGTTTAAAAATTTAAAATTCTGATCTTGTAGAATGCCTTAAAATTAAACTAGAATATTTCATATTCCATAAGTTGAACTTAAACTGGCATCCAAATTTGAAACCGAGGTGGTGCCCAAAAGTGCTACGTTCTTTGCCATTTTTTAAAATCAACATTAGGTTAGGTTGCTGCTTTTGGAACCGACTAAAATATATCTGTATCAATATTATTATTACCCTTGTTAACCACATCAAAGCAAAAGTAATACAAATGTTAAAATTGTTATTATTGCGTACTTTTCTATCGGCATTGCTGCAAATTGGATGACATGTATTCTATTGACGGATATCATTCATTTATCAATCCCAACTACCGTCGGGTTTTAGTGCACTATTTTCGTATTAACAAGCTTTCAAGCTAATACATAGTCGCTCATCTGTGTCTTTCACTGATTTTGGCTATGTCCAAGCTAAAGGTGTAATGCTTACGGTCTAAACCAATTTTCATTCGTTGTTAAATCATATTTTGTGACGGTTAATAGGTGGCTTAATTATTACATAGCTAGGCGTAAGGGTATGGTTCTGCTATTGATTTGACCCTTTTTATTTTTGCTTCATTTTATATTTTATTAATTAAACACCAATTTTCACGATAGTTGGAAATTCACCAATCGATGGACGTCTGCCCATGTTATGTAGAAAAATATGTGCATTATGTACATATTTTATCACAGTTGCATTACAAGTCAACTTTTAGAAAATTGAAGATCAATTTTGAAGAATAGCCACTTGCAAAATTGGCGAAGCGGTCCAAGCTCATAACGCTCTAAAGTTTGAGAGCTTTACAGGAACATATGGATCATTTAGAACAAGTTTATGGAATTAAGTTTACGTGTGTTGACATTCATGGAGCACGAATATGAGAACGTAACATTTTACTCCTTTACAGAAAATGCCGGGAACTACGGTGTAAGTATGTAATGTCGCGGTTAGTAGCAGAATGCTTGTAGCATTAATAATGTTAATCAACATAAACTATATTGCATTGCTAAACATGTAGTATACCAAATTTTAACAATTTACGTTTCGATTTAACTTGTGTTTGCAATATTGAAGGAATCGATCTTAAAGAAACGAACTTGCAATGCTTGATTGGAAGTCATTAATAGCCATTTGGCTTAGGAGCTACTGCTAGAATTCCCAAGGCTCCTTTTTAAGTAAACATTTAATAATACGAGTACAATCATACGCTACACTGAGAATTTAACTGGAGTAGCGCTTCGGAACACAATTGGTGGCTCAGAAGCTACTGTAGGCCTTGAACGGTCAAAGTAGCAATAAATACGATAGATACGACTTCACCTTCTCTGGATATTGTGTGTGTGATTGAAGCGTTTTAATGAGCAAATAGGTTTAATAGCTGTGTACTAAAGACACGTTATTACGTTGAGGCTCTTGATACCACAATTATAAATTTCGAAACTCAGGCTTTCCGCAGTAACGAAATTTATATCTGGACCTGAAATCGTTGAAAAAGAATGAATACATGAGTTTATGTGGTTTCAACAAAAACGAAAATTCAGCAGTTTAATAAAAATTGGATGGTGTTTTCGTTAAGAAAGAATTACATAAAATAAAATAGGCTATTTGAGAACAAATGAATGAACCAATGAATACTGCTGATCGAAAATTTCTAAAAATCAGCAACTATACTGAATCAACAACTATATTACTCACAAGAGTATCAAGTTTAAAAACAACCTGATTCTATAACCTATTCTAAACCCATGCTTGCAAACTCCAAAAAAACGAGAGATAAACGACTAAATGACTAAACTGTGGTTAGCGTAAGATCTATGGTCGTCGATTCGAATAGAATACGCATCACTTGACATTTACGGTTATTAAATTAGAACTTTAAACCCATTATATTATTTTATATTTAAGTAATGGAAAGAAATAGTCCTGATTGAATTATAAATGGCACTGTAAATGGAAAGTTATTTGAGCGATATTCGACAGAACCGGACGTTTAGATTTAAAAAGGAAGGACGGCTCTAGGAGATAATTTCTGACCGTGTGCAGTCATATCATGAAAGTATATATATGAGAGATGCCTATACACATCAATATACATATAATTAGTTTATTTCCGCAACAAGTTTATTTTATTTATTAATTTCTGACATCGATATTTATAACCGAATAGCGGTCACCGCGCATCTTTTTGCAAACCTAAATAAACTGTGGTGAAATAGCTTGGTTCGCCCAATAACGAAGTTCAATCTCTTAGATTAGTGCGCCATCTCTGTTTTACTATACGATGCTGAGACCCACGTGTTCAAATTACGGAAAGTTAGAGGCGTTAGAACGCAATTGTTTGTTAAAAATACTGGGCGTCACACGACTCAGTTACATTTTAGCGCTGCGTTTTGTATTGCTTGGCCACGAGAAATTCCAGTATAGCGTCAACAATTACAACAATGCGTCTGCGATAGCTGGGCCACCTACTTAGAACGGCTGGTGCCAGGCTACGAAAGCAATAATGGCGACTGCCGGACTGGAGAAGATGAGCTTTTACAATCCATAGGCGGGTAATGCTAATGGAAATGTAGCCACTATTCAGAAAGTTCCTGTGCAGACACTAACGACGATAGCCTGTGCAGGTCATGGTCGAGCACGCGGTGGATCGACATCAATGCAAATCGCGAATCAAAAGGATTCTAGCCCCTCACATTAGTGGGGACAGGTGAATTTACTTCTGGACATTGCAATGTGTGGGGTAAAACAGGCTAATGCTGCAACCGACAGTTATTACTGGTTAATTGGTCTTATGTATATATAGCTTTTATCTTTGTGAAAAAATTTGCGTGAGGGGGGCAAATGGCGGCTGCTGCCACCCTTTAGTTAGCAACTAACAAATTTTTTTACTAATTAAAACTAAAAATTTAACAATGAAAAACTTGATTTTAGAGAAAATTGAAAACAACAAAAATGTGATATTTTCGTTCATTATACATATATAATATTCACGCCGTGCTGTGACTACAACACTTTCCAAGCTTTTGTTTTTATGTTATTGTATGGTTAACATTTTGTGTCATCAATTCATATATATAAAGTACACTTTTATTCATTATTACTATTGTTTTCGCTTTTTTTTCTGTAATATATCAGAGTTAATAGTAGCACAGTAAGTATTATAATAGCATTTTAATTAGTTTCTTAGCTAATTATCGGATCTGTTTAACCAATCTTTAAATTAACGCGAAGGAAAAAATAGCTTAAAGCAAAAAAATATTCCTAATTTGAAATTTAAGGTGAGAATTAATTTATTATATTATATGGTTGTTCAAAAAGTCATTGATGTGACAGACGGAAAATGTTTTAATGTTTTAAAGTCATTCTGAACTCACAGTTTATAGGATAACATAGGGTAAAGTGGTGTATGTGCATATGACAAACGAAAAATGTGGATCGCTGTATCTTTAACGATTTTCGGCCTGGGGGTGAATTATATGAAAGACATAAGTAAGGGTATTCCTGTTCTTGTGAGCTTAGCAGCCATCAAAAGGCACAATTTTCGGCTGACAGGTAGCGCGAACTCGGTCTGGCTTGCCCGACAGATTTTTATTGCCATAGAAACAAATCTGCTCTGGTAACTAGTCTCAAAGTTACCTTATCGTGAACACAAGCTGTAAAATAGTTTCACTGAAACTCATCTGATGTTTTAGATGGCATGAAGTATAAATATTGCTAAAACTGGTACATGCTCAAGGACAAAATACTCCAAATCTTGTCATTTAACATGGTTATGCCGTTTAGATAATTTTGTTCGTTGGAAGGTGCTACTTGCTGCGCCAGAGGTTGTGTAGTCTAGAGCTTGAGAAACAGTATTGCTAAATCTTGCTGGTTCTCTTTTGCCCTCGCTTACAGTAGTAATCTCCTTGATCTAGTAACGATCCTAAGGCAACGCTCAAAAATTGCATGATGCTTTTAGAATATTAGTAATTTTTAAGTAACAATAAGCAGCCCCAGCGGTCACCTTGTGCTTGCCTTGATAGTTCGTAGAAAGTATTAAAAACTTATACGGCAGTTTCATGTTCCACACTTCTTAGTTATAGTTACCAATGAAATGAACATATAGTCATTAGTAAAAGAATGGAGCTGCTTTAGCAATCAGTAAAAATAATAATTTGGTTTATTACAAATATTGGTTTATCATTAAACTAAGCATCAGAATCCAGACTGCAAAATAAAAGTTTTAACGGCTGTTATTGTCAATTTATATAGTCATTTTCATTAAACAGCCCCAGCGGTCACCTTGTGCTTGCCTTGATACTTCGTATAAAGTATTAAAAGCTTATACGGCAGTTTCATGTTCCACACTTCTTAGTTATAGTTACCAAAGAAATGAACATATAGTCATTAGTAAAAGAATGGAGCTGCTTTAGCAATCAGTAAAAATAATAATTTGGTTTATTACAAATATTGGTTTATCATTAAACTAAGCATCAGAATCCAGACTGCAAAATAAAAGTTTTAACGGCTGTTATTGTCAATTTATATAGTCATTTTCATTAAACAGCCCCAGCGGTCACCTTGTGCTTGCCTTGATACTTCGTATAAAGTATTAAAAGCTTATACGGCAGTTTCATGTTCCACACTTCTTAGTTATAGTTACCAATGAAATGAACATATAGTCATTTGTAAAAGAATGGAGCTGCTTTAGCAATCAGGAAAAATAATAATTTGGTTTATTACAAATATTGGTTTATCATTAAACTAAGCATCAGAATCTAGACTGAAAAATAAAAAGTCTTAACGGCTGTTATTGTCAATTTTTATAGTCATTTTCATTAAATATAAGCGGGCAAAACCTAAAAACTGAGGTTTGTTAGACTGGTGCACTTATCATGCACCAGAAACTCACTGGATGGTAAATTTTGAAATATAAAATGCATCGTTAAATTTGCTGCTATTTGTGCGGAAAGAATGAAAGATTCTGTTTACCGTCAAAGCTACTTGTCTATATAGATAAATGCAGTCCATATATTACTGAAATTCCTTCAATACACCAATCAAATGCTGATTATAAAATTAAAAAGATCTGTATTTTCTGCCAAAATGTGCAGCGATTACTGCCTGAGTGGACAGAGAAATGGGGTTTACTGCAAAAGTGCCTTCTCGTAAGCTTATAGCTGCAGTCTGTTATCAATGCTTTGTAAATTTGAATTGTTATCTGCTACATGATATAATCATTCGTGTAACAATTTCTATAGTGCCATTATTAATTAAAATTGCTTAGTTAATTATACAATATATAAAAGTTGGGAATTTCACATACGGATACATACTAACATTTATTCGAAATTCAATGTAAACAAGTTATTATCATAAGAAAGGTATATACAGTTTAGTTCGCTAATGTTTAATTGGAAGTGCACCTTGGTTCTATTTCATTTTTTTACTTATTTTTGTTTTTAATTCTTGCCGTCTTGGTAGCTGGACCTTAAGACAATTAATTGCGATGAACTCAGTAACACGCATAACTGAACAGCAGCTGGTGGAATAGATGTGGGCGAGGGCTCAAAAATTTTCATTATGATGTAAAGTAAGGATGTTTCGAAAGTTTGTTTCCTCTCTCTTGTGGAGAAGATTCGAATGATACCAAAATTGTCACAGTATGGTCTAAATTGACTATTTTTGGGCTGAGGCTAGGTAACATGAAAGACTCATGTTACTAAAATTACCTAAGCAACACTGAGGGATGTTACGCTATAACGCTAAGATTATAAATAACTATTATACCATACGCGCATTGCAAATGTCTGCTGATAGACAATAATATTTGACTGTGGCACTGCGACAGTTATACTTGTTTGCAATTTTAATTTTTCATGTTCGATATAGCCACAATTTTAATTTGAACGACAAACGATTTAAAATAAAAAAGGAGGTGTTCAAAAGTTAATTATTTAAACTCCATGATTGCAATCAAATTCCGATTAAAATCATTATATATAAAATTTAATTGAATTAAAAGATTATTGCACAAGATTACTACAAAAGAACTAAATTTAAAGAATAAAAAGACTTGTAAAGACTATTTGAAGCGTTCTTTTGATTTCGGCGAAACAAAAAAGCGTTCTAATAAATTCGACATAATATTTAATTAAAAATATAATAGCTAGCGTTAATTATCATTACGATTAGTAAGACACGGCATGAGTGAACTTCACGTCAATCTCACGACATAACTTTTGCTTTTACTCGATTTTCTTTTACTAAATATATAATTTGAAAACGAAATACATACAAATGTGAGAGCATCGCCGCCCATTTAAAATTAATTTTAAAATCAAATTAAGAATATAGAGAAAAACTGTAACTCTATTGGTATATAAATATACTTGTTGATATATCTGTTCTGTGCACATGCACGCAACTTACATATTGATCGAATGTGTGATGCATGTGATAAGTGTGCTATTTAGAGATTCGAACGTATAAAAGGGAACTCGAAATTCTATCATGTTTTACTAGTCCGAACACAGAAGCTGCAGTCAAGCTGACCTATCTCGCTCTGACTGTATCACCCTTTATAAAGTTGAAGATATTCGAAAGCACATGAAAATCACTGTGCATTTAAAGTGGTAATAACACTCACTAAAACTTTTGACTGGATCAATAAAATTTAATAAAGCAGTAAAATTTATGCAGTGAGAGTTATGCGGCAGTTTTCAATTCAAAAATTTTATATACATTATTTCACAGCTCCAACTATGAAGAGCTGAAACCATGGCCTTACTGAAGCGATATGGACTATGATTCCTCAGTTCTGATGGTATTTAACGAGACTCCAACATATGTGAAGCGATGAATATTATATTCCCTTGTACTGTATTTGTTCGCTATATTTCAGCGGACAGTGAACTTTTCTGTGCTTTCTTCTGTAATTTTATAGACAGAACTTTTTTGGCGTTATTTGTCAACCTGCATCAGCTGATTATCAGGGCAACGAAGTATAAGGTACCGTTTAGAACGTCGTGTTTATGGAATAGTTTATGACTAGCACGTTTAAAATGCATTGATCTTAAATCTTAAAAAATTGTCCGCCATATTAACTACAACACCATTTTGTTTTAGCGTCCATAAGGCATGTTGGAAGTTACACTATTCTTGTTTCGATGCAATACAAGTCACTCAAAATTTTATGCTGTATACAGGTTGTATATTAAAATATTATTTATTATATAACTACATTAAAATTAAAAATAAATACAATCATTTCAACAAAGTATAAAACTTATAAATGCATATAAATAAATACGTATTACATTATATGGTTTTGCAGTTTACATTTATGCTGTAAATTGATCCAAGTACATGATGCATCATACCACTTGTCGCGTTCCACATAGAGCATTATGGTTTAAATCTAGGAACATACTCTGAATAATAATTCCTTTCGATAATTGCATCCTCTGCGATTCGACACGACCAAACTGTATAGTTTCCGTATTCGTGTATGTGTATATGTATTTGTTCGCACGAATTTCTCCGGTTCGTTTCCGAGTCCGATTCCACAAAACTGTGCATGCTCTGTAGTGATCGGATCGAATGCAGTGTGAACATTCTATATACAATACACGTCCAAATCGAATCAGATCAGCTCGAATTGCTCCCAATGTGAACACACCCTGAAGTTTTGCAGTATTCTAGACACATTCAATCAGTACGAAGGGCGTTTTATGGACAGTAAATCTTAGCGGAATAGTTGCAAAATTGAGACAGGTCTGTTTAAATCATTCGTGTTCCTGCCACCTATTTACAAGCATTGCAACATGCGAGCTTAATATACGGATTCGAGCACTGGTGAACCCAGAAATTCTTTGCCTGTGGACAGCTGTTGGTATATCTCTGGACAAAAATTATTCCACTACTGTAATACTTTTTATTTTTCCAGTTTTTATTGCACAGTTATAAGGTATAACACGGGCTTCGGGTACTCCTGACCGAAGTTGGATGGGCTAATAAACACGAGTCATCAGTCCGGAAGCTCACTGTGTATATTACGCATTTATATCCGACATTACTAATATTACTACATCAACTCTGTTAATTAATTTAAAAACAATAAAGTTTTTAGTTTAAAATTTTATTAAATATTAATATAGTAGAATTAAAATTTTAAACTTTAATAGGAAAATACGATTAGTAGTTCTTTGCTACACATACACACATATATAAATATAAAAATATATACGTTTGTTTGTAGGAAAATTATTGTGGAAAAGTAACAGTATGAAACCAACAGGCTGTTAAATAGTATTCAACGCCGTTATGTCAAAGTTTGCTCGAATCTGAAATCTGTTTTTTTACAACATTTTCATACTATACTGTTTGCCAGTTTGAAACGATTTGTGTACATCTATTAAAATATTGTTAAGCCTTTGTAATACAAAAAGTCGCGTGAAGGTTATCAAAACATCGATTATAGTGTACCTATCTATATATTTCCTATCTGTTGTTTCATTGTATTATTTAATTAATTTTCCGTATGAAATCTGTTTACAAAGTAATACATGCGTATATGATGGATGTACATTATTATTTCTATTGGTTGTTTGGTAAACTTCAAGTCTTATCATTTCTTACATTATAATATATTGGTCAGATTTCGGCAGTCTTGTTTGCTAACAACGTACTATTTTATCCTAAACAGATTAGAGATAATAAGTTAGGGAATGTAGTCATATAGACCTTGGCTATTACAGAAACGCCATGGTCAACTGACTTAGTCGATCAGACATTTTTGTACTTTACTTGAAATTAATGTATTTATACTTGTAAAAGCCTATGAGTAGGAGCAGTATGTCTTGTTTACATTTATTCCGGTACTCCTTTATTCCGAACATATTAGAGATATTGAGTTAGGGAATGTTGTCATATAGACTTTGCCCTTTACAGAAACGCCATGGTCAACTGACTTGGTCGATCAGAAATTTTTGTACTTTACTTGAAATTAATGTATTTATAGATTTGTGAAAACCTATGAGTAGAAGCAGCATATCTGTTATACTTTGAAATTCACTGGCCAACTCATTTCGATATAACATTCAGTTATCGTTTGGTCAAAAATAAAGCTGAGCGACGCAACGTGGTGTCCTTAAGATGAACTGTTAAGTACTGGTAGTTCGGGTTCGGTAGCCTACCCTGTAGCTTTAGGCTTTACACAACACAAATATGTGGATTTCAGCTTAGGCTAAGCCTGAGGTTTAGGCTTAGTATATCGTGGACATAACAACCATGATAATCATGCAAAAGTTTCCCACTTTCACGAAAAATTAACTCAGAGGGTTATAACAAAATAACTGTATGCCACCGCCCTCCCGCCCCCACCAATTTTTAGCCGGGCTCCCATTTTTGAAGAGCTTGCGACGCCTCTCACTAAAACCAATATCACGTTTTAAACAATGTTTCTATTGATCACTAACCGCGACGAAACGCAACTTCAGTGGCCTTTATCTAACACCAAACAACAAATATAGGATGCAGTTCAAGAATTCACTCACTGTATGATCATAGATGATTGTCCAGCTGTAGCACAAACGTGAATGTTCCCTTCTCATAACATTTGATCTCAAACGATTGCGTGAACGTGATCAATGAAGTATGAAAAATTTTTCACATACATAATGTTAAAATTTTGTTGATACAAATGTCACATCTTTAAATACAAAATATATCTTGACCTTTCAAATTATCAAAACTAATTTGAACCAGTTTCTTTCAAGCAGTGATAATCAAAAATGCAATTTATTACTATCAAATTTGTCTTCGTTTGTTTTACTAAATCTTTTTACACTAATAATAAAATATGTAATTCCGATAATACTTTTTATACTTTTATTAGCTATGCTTTCTTTCAGCAGATAGTTATAAATATATCTATGAATATTTATTTTTACATTATAAATATAAATATAAACTTATATATTTGTGAATATATATTATAAGTGGCATGTTGTTTGTCGCAGGCATTAGGCTGTAACATTGTTTTCGGCTTTTATCTGACTGTGCGTGAGCCATCAGATTACTGTGATTAGTTGTTAAACAGTCGTCGTACATAAGGAGTTACAGCACGCCCCATTCCGGCCGGCTGGAGTCCTTTGGTAACCTCCCGATCATAATCTGACTTGATCTTAATGTGGCTTTGAGTTGTGACTTATAACGTTATAGCCCTTTTATTTGTTCAATGAGCGATAGGTGATTTGGTGCGTAGATCAGTATTGGAGATGTAAACAGTGGTGCATAGCAAGTCAGCACGCCCATCCGGGAAAATCCTTGAAAATCCTTGAAAATGGTTTCGCCATATGCGCGGACACCCTGGAGTTATTATAGTTGTTCAAGGTCCGTCGGCTTAGCGGTGCCAATTGTATGATTTGGGCGAGAGCAGACGCGGGGCAGGGAGTAGGACTGTTGAGGTAATAACGGTAATCAGCAGAAGCCCGGCATGGGATGCGAGAGTAGTGCTAAGTACCAGAGCTCGTCACGTCGTTTCCGGTACCATCCACGATCAATTCAACGGGTTATGTCGTGTGCCCCAATACTGACTTGGTCTGATTCAGAACCTAAAAGCACGCTCCCCCGCCCTGTACTCAACATAACAGAGCAGCGCCTTTTGCCTTCTTCTATGCCTGGACGGCTCTTCCACAGAGACGCAATGGAAACTCAGGGACTGGGAACCAGCTCTGTGCGGCTATGATTGCTCTAAATTCGTAACAAGAAGCTGAGTAGACGTTTAGAAGACTGGCAGAAGGGCGTTGGCCAGCATTGTAATGAAACGCCCATGCAGTGTAGCGCGGAAACAAAATTTACAGCCATTGTCGGCAGTATGTGTTCCGTTTCGCACCCGTTTCATATGAAAGTACTTCCAAACTGCCAGAAATTCGCGTTTAAACGATTTCAACTAATAACTTAGCGACTTCGAAGACACAGAGCCAAATGGCGTTCATGTTGACAACCTAACTTTGTACAGTGCTATTGTCTCTAGCTAAGCACCGTCAAACGACGCAGTCTTTATCACTCTAAATAAAGAAAGGTTTCACCAAGAAGATATTTACTTTACAAAACGCTTCTTTCACTGATTCGCAGAATTATTACACGTTGACTGATTCGACAAATAGCCTTATCGTTGGGTCACTATCATAACGCGGTCATCAGGTTACCTGGTTATCAGATCACTTAGTGACTCACTGCAATGACCGGGTTGCCGTGTTACAACTCCCCGGGTCACAAAATGATGACCAGCTTTCATCTCTCGTCAGTAAAATTACATGCTCATAGGTGATAGGGGTGTTCTCTCTTCCGAGAGCCTGGCTACCCCCTGACAAATCATCGGATCCATAGGTGCTTTTCGGGAAGCCTAATCTCCACGTACCCCCTGCGAACTGTGAAATAATTATCATACGTTATTTCACAGAATTTGACCAAATTGCATGTATATATTTGTGAGATTGACTTCAAAAAAAGAAGAGTTCATCATAAAAAAATTTATATGTATAAGATTTACTCGATTATATATTCTTCTACTTTGACTTATAGCAGATGTGGTCGTTGTTTGACTCAATAATTGATATTTCCAGCCCGACAGCCAAAGATATGTTACATACCTACTAAAGTAGACTGAAGTGTCTACATATCTGCTAAATAGTTATAATTCCTGCCATTGTTTCTGGTTCTTTCAAAAACAATTTTACCATAAAAAATTTTGTCCGGAAAGTTGACCCTGGTTAATCGTATGTAGTTTGAAAAATTAGCTGAGCAGAGGTGACCAACAACAGCTAATTTCATAAGTTTTGTATCGAAGTTTGAAGTGTATTATTCTACATCTTAGTGAAAATTATAGAACCATATAATTTGAAAATTATTTGTTGTAAATATTTGAAAAATACATTTCTCCCATACAATAAACGCTTAGAAATAGTTAAGTTGAAATCGATGTGGGAGTTGGGTGAAGGCACGCTTTAACCAAAAACCTTGTTATAAATATTTAGTACAGTTTTAACTAAATTACGTAAGCATTGTGGAAGATATTGGGTTATTGTGCGATCCACGGGCGCATGGCCTGATCCACTGAATTTCATACTGAAAATTAAAGCATACATATTTTATTTATGTTAACGTTTTTTGAGATGATAAAAACAAACTATAAGGACAGCTCGGAAACATAAAGAGGTGTGCCATTTGATAATATAAAATTTTATAATGCTAAACGCCGGAAATTCTATAATTGGGTCACCAATAATTTCAGTCAAGATATATTCAGTAAAAATACAAAAACTGGTAGCAAAATGTGCTTTTTTCCAGTTTTGCTTCTATTTTTGTATGACCGTGGTCACAGATATCTATACAATCTAAACACGAGGCTAGTTAGCGAAATATGATGAACCTGACTAAAATTACTTGTAATGATCTTTTTCCAAAATGTATCAAGGTTAAGCATAAACTTTACCTTCCAAACTACAAATATTACTTTCAAAACCAGTGTTATTATGTCTATTCATATTGCTTTCGTTCTAATATCACCATTAATCCCATTACGATCATAGAAATTGACATTTAAGTAATTTAAAGGCATGTGGTAAATTAACGAAACGGTATGTTGCGGATTATTCGCATAATTTGTATGAATTTGATTGAAAAACAAAACAATGTTATAATTTAGATTCCGAGCCTAATCTTTACCTTTCAAAGCAACGTGGACTTAATATGATATGTTGTGCTAGATCACCATTATCGAGAACTAAAAACTTACTGATTACTGTTTCACCTGGATCCTGCTGAACCTAAAAGGTAAAATTGGTGTTTTGTTAACAGCGGTAATTTCGAAAATTAATACATTTCTAAGTAGTTCAACATACATATTGGTAATAGTCGCCAGTAACAATCATTACTTTTATTACATTGATGCATTTGACGTTTTAGTTGTAGCTTAACATTGAGCAATTTTGCTCAAAACATGCACTTTTACAATGAATTCTTTATTGCTTAAGTGACGTTTGGATATGACTGATTATAAAGTTAAACTAATTATGAGTAAAATTGCAGTTTTACAAACAAGCTAAATATATACTGGCTTGTTTTATACAGGTGTGGTAATTAATTTTTCATTAAGGAAGTGTGTTGTATTATTTTGTATCTATATATCGTTTGATTTACAGTATCTAACAAAGTCCAGTTTTCGCATTTTGAAAAATTAAACGAGTTTACCTATATAATAATCAACAGATGAATGGAATATGTATTCGTTCTTATGCTATGTTGCTGCGACAAATATGCCGACAACCCTCTAAAAATCCCATTCTGCTTTAAAGAAAATTGGAGTTAAAGAAGTGCCTGATATTTGTTATCAGAAGAAAGGTGTCAAAATTTAAGGAAAGTTACTTCCCGATATACAAAATTTTCACTAATATTAATCAAGTACTTTCTGAAATGTTAAGTACTTAGTTATTTTACAAGGTAAGAGCATTTTGACCATTGATTACGCTCAACCTCTGGCACTAAATGATGTAAGCATTTATCTGTAGATATGCTTTTATATATACATAAAGCTAGATTTATTTTTTATCTGTTTTTCCAAGAGTAGTTATTAAAAACGTGTATTTTTAGGCCAAAATCAAGGCGAATGTTGTTACCTTCGCCTGCAATATAGTAACCTATAAATTGATGTATTAAAAATTTCCACGGTACAACCGATATGTAGGCTATTGCAGCCGCAAGCGTATCATCTAGCCAATAACCCCGTTACTAAATTAATAATGTAGTAAAACAACCAATTTTTGCGTCAAAATTGTGTAGGTATTGCTGTTGATGCTAAAACTTTCAGCTACTGACTGACGCTACTTGATATTTGATGTGCAGGCTCCTGGAAGGGTCCGATCAGAGAAACTATGTTGGATTTTAAAACAGCTGCGAGCACACTATTTATGTGACACTGTAATCGATACATATTACGTCGTATGCGGTTGTATCATCACCAATTGAATTTGGAAGAACTCGATCGCACTATGCAGCGCAAATATTTTAAAAATGACACAATGTTCACTACCCCGTATAAAACCGAAGCCATCAAAAATAAAATAGAATTTAAGTATCTAGATTTAAAATTCCAATACAAGCGTGCTCTCCTACTTTGCAACGCAAATCTGCATGCCATCAAGGAATCCCTGCTTGTGATAGAAATAATGGTGCGGCACAGTAGCAGCTTGGATTCACATTAACAATTTACATTCGTGCACTATTTAATCTTTGGAAGGATAAATGATCCACGGCATACACATAACCCATCGTGGACACCATAAAGCATTCATATGGTTTACACAGAAACCCGTGCTAGAGAGAACAAAACTAGAAATTCTACATAAATAAAATAGAGATTTACTACATGTATTCTGCCTAAATGGTAGGAAATTATTGAAAGAACTAAAGTTTGCTGTTGCCAGCGATATTTTGTGAGAGACAAGGTTTTTGAGTAGCAGTGTTCGTCCATGTGGTTACTGTTCCATATGGAGGTAAAAATTATTCAAACTAGACTAACCGTTGCTTTCATCGCCATTATATTAACAATCAAAGGTCTGGTTTGATTCAATGTGCCATAATCAGTGATTATGCATTAAGCAAGTATATTGGCTTACCGTTGCGATGTATGCAAGTATATATTACTCGCGCTTTGTGCTGGGTTTACCAATTTTGTTAACATTGGCTTTAAACTCAGCGGTCTCAGTGAGGCATCTAGAATGTTAATTGCACAACATGATTTATAGCAGAAACTCTTTGAAGTTTTCCTGATGATAATATACATCCGCTGCTGAACAGCGCTCCGCGCCATGGCCGTCACATTCACATGTGGAGGTATGGGGTTATTTCTAAATGACTCGCACCCGGTGGCATTGGTGTTACATGCAGCGGACTCATATATATGAAAGTTTATTCTGACAAACCCTCATGTGGATGTATAATATTGCATGTTTCCAACGGATCTACTAACGGGACATCACCAGATGTCGAGGTATGACATTTCATTCTAAAGCCCACATATAGATTTGTGGTGGTGTTTTGTAACGACGATAAGCTTAGCTGCAAAAGTGTAAGCCTTGAAGTAAATTTGGTGACATAGCAATTGAATATTGTTTTTAATGAAATGTATAGCAATGGATTGCAAAATTTGCGGTTTAAGGGTTTACGAAACATCAGGGCGGTTGTAAATACCATGAAGATAACCTTGAAAATATGTATCCGCCCCTAAGAAATGTGTCGAAATAGCTTAGCTTAACTGTATCAAGCACGAAGGAAGACGATTTTTTAAAAGCTTTTCAACAAAAGCTGCCCCATTAGTGTTTCGAACCCGGGCTGCCGTCTTAAAACACACAAACGCGAAGGACTGGGATATTTAAACAGCTAATTTGAAACACTTGCTATTGCTTATATGATTTAACTACGAATGCCAAGGTGTCGGATAATTAGAGATTACTAACAGATCTATGGGTCTGTCTAATCTGTCATTTTCGCGATGTTAATACGAAACAGAGGCGTGTGGCCTAGTAGAATGTACCCTTAGTCTCCCATCGTAGGTCGATCGTATTTTTGAATAATTGGATAAACAACGTCCGATCTAAAAATTTAGTCCCATACAAGCTATGCGTTTAACCTGTTAGGATTAATTTGTCTAATGAGTCCCGGCTGGGCAACCAGTGATGAGAGTTGTATATATTCTTTTTGTGACACAAACGAAGGTAAATATGATTTCAACGTTCTGATGCAGTAAAAGTAATTCATCGACTAAATCACGCAATTGATGAAAACCAGAACAAAAACTATCGTGCTAACTTAGTTATTCCAGCAGCGGATTTATCAATTTGAAACAGTACAGAACAGTATTCTGCAAAACTTTTTATCTTCGGCATGGCAGTATCCATACATGACGTTACTGTATCCCGAGCGCAGTCACGTACCATGTCATATATAAGTCGGTGACCAATTTGAATTTTGCAAAAGTAAAACTATTGTTTTGTAAGCATGTTTCAAACTTTTATTCGTCTTTATTTATGGACAAATTGTTGAACGTCTGCTCTTTCCCATGTCGCTCTCCGAAATCCAGCAATTCGTCGCTATTTGCTGATTCAAACCATCTTATTTTTCATATTACGAGCGAGTTATATTTTATTATTAATTTTAAATTAAAAAACAAGGAACCGCCATTGTAAGTATGAGACATATATGTAAGTCAGTGTGTCAGTATTAAATTTATAAAGTAATTAAAACAAAGCACGTTACATAACTGCAGCTATTTAGTAAATGTAATAATGAATATAAATAAATATTCTCGTAAAATTTATCATATATTAATTATATTTGTAGTGTTGTGTGATATAGTTTTCATTATTTATGAAATTTTTTTCGATCGCACGGCACAACAATGTTTGTTAATTGGCATGTACGTACACCATATGCTTGATTAAAAATTATCATTTATCGTTATCGCATTATATACCTACTTGGTATTCATGTATTTATATGCATTATAATCTTATAAGATACATAGTAGAAATATTACTATATAGTATTTGTAGGTTTTACCAGTCCCCATGTTATATTTAGGATTCGGATGCTAATTTCGCGTTTCGTGGCATTCGCAGATTCAGTTGTCGAACCACAAGCTGTGTAGGGATGCCACTTCGAAAGGAAACACTGTTTAGCTTGCGAGTAAGCCCATACCTTGGAGCAATATGGTCTTAGTCTGTTGCTCAAGAAGATTATGCACACGGGAGGGCTCTAACGCGCGACCTCATGATTATGAGATCTACGCTCTAACCACTGCGCAAGAGGGTCATTACTATATGGTATAAATACTAATTATATTAATATATAATTATATGAATTATCTTTTTGAGAAATAATTATAAATTGAAAAATCATCAACTATGAAACTTGACTAGAATCATAAAATATACAATTTTGCAATCAAATTCCTGCCGACAAACAGCGAGCGAAGTTGCAAAGTTTTAAATTCTAACATGATACGTAATCTAGTTTGGTATTAACTAGTAATTGCAGGCGAGCTATCTCGATATAATAGCTTTGTTTACCCATATTTATCAGCCAACCTAACCGTAAAACTAATCGTCACCGAATCACTATGGTAATGGAATTTGGGCTTTGTGCTCATGTTGGATTGCGATCAGATTTTAAATGCTTATGGATCTTTTTGACATTTAGAGTTTATTTACATGTCAGTCGGTGTTCATTTTGATTTTTCGTCGATGTTTCAGCTGATGTGTATTGAAATCGATACTATGAATATTGGTAGTGCATAACAAATACTCCACAGCAGTAGTCCACTTTAGTCCTACTGTGCGCCAAACCTTTTTTCAAAATCACGAATTGAATCATGCAAAATTCTAAATTAGCAAAAGTTATTTGTATAAAACCAGTTGCTTTATAGAAAAGAAGGATAACACATAATAATGTTTTATAGCTTACATATATTTTCCTTAGTGCGCAATTTACTAGTTGTTGTTATGTCCAAGTTAAAGATATGACGCTGACGGTCCACACAAAGTTCAGCCTATTTCTGAATTATATTTTGCGTCGATTAATCGATGCTTCGCTTGAATTGTTATGTTCAGCGTCACACTTAATTATATTCTAGCTTATAGAAAGCATGTGTATCCAATATAAGATTACATACGTGACAACGGATATCTAATAAACTCCTTTAATTCATGATCACTGATTATTCTACCTTAAATCAAATATAAACCAAAATTTACAGATGAACCACAGCGGCTAACAATTGCAAGAAATTGCAAGAAAACGTGGTACAAATAATTAATGGCTGCGCTTAGGTACTAGATAAACTTACCTCTAAATACATAGCTGCTTTTATTACAAAGCTAGGCGAGAAGATCTGCTAATGATAAGCTAAGCACATTAACTTTTGACACTGTCTATGCCTTTTTATTTGATTTTTCATATATTAATCAAGGTCTAATTTGCTTCATTTTCAGTTTTCGCCTGTCGCTTGAGATGTTGGCTATATTTCAATGCAACGTGAAGATTGAATTACTACAACCCTTAACATGTTCAGAAAATTATCCAAATTTGTCAAGTTTACACATGTGTGCTTTATGCCGCTCAAGCTAGGTATGCATTTATTGTTCACTACGGATTTAACTATGATTTCAATATATATATAGTATTTTAACACTGTTATATATTTTAAAATATTATTTTCTCAATCACACCTCTGATATTGGAAACAATCTTCTAGAATTGTTAATTTAGCAAACCCTTTTCATACAGCTATCTTAGTAGTTTCCATTAAGTGCCATTTATACGGTGCTTGAAGTGCTGCAAAAATCACTAAAGCATATGTACACATAGCTTTGTCACAGTATTTTGCTATTGACAGATTGTAATTAACGTTTTGGTTCCACATCGTTTTGTATTGTATCGCTATACGATAGGTGTTGATAGCGGAGTAGGGGTTTACCCCTGCCTGGGTCGGACCCCTCGTCCAAGCCATATTTACCTGAGAATGCTTCGCATCATGTTCCGCCCCCACCCCGCCGCTCGACCAAGGCACGTGAAAATTTATAGCCAAAATTAGCAAAAATTGGGCATAGTTGGCGAATATGGGTACCACTGACAAAAATGTCGTGGGGTCTACCCCCTGAGTACCTCTCCTGACCATCTGCCTTCAGACAATCTACCTAACTGAGCCGTCGGCCCTTCGACACTTTATGTGCTGTACGTTTCTTAACTATGTTTT
The DNA here is from genome assembly GCA_030248225.1 of Trileptium ribeirensis. Taxonomy (NCBI): domain Eukaryota; kingdom Metazoa; phylum Nematoda; class Enoplea; order Enoplida; family Thoracostomopsidae; genus Trileptium; species Trileptium ribeirensis. Next base: position 269 of record JASANE010005531.1, on the reverse strand, counting down.
ATCAGGAAACATCAGCTATCGCAGCATCACCAGATGCTGTTAGTGGTCGCCCTGTTCGAGGCAAGTTATCTACGGTACCTGTTAGATCTAACCTTTATTAACTGAAGCGATAATTTTATGATGTGGGGGCCCTGAAGACGAATGCCTGGACCATTGTCGTCCAACTCTACGAATATTTGTGTTAACCGAATAATGTCTTACTGCAGTTACTCGATCAGGCAAATTAATTCGAGTATCATTTTGTTATACGTAGATATGCAACAACAACA